>PVHP010031672.1:0-20834 GCA_004024765.1 Zapus hudsonius | reverse complement strand
GGAGTGGTGGTGCACCCCTTTAGTCCCAACACTGGGGAGGCAGAGGTGGAAGGATCACTCTGAGTTTGAGAACACCCTGAGATTACATAGTGAATCCCAGGTCAGCGTGAGTTAGATCGAGACCCTACCTTGAAAAACAAAAAAACAAAACAAAACAAACAAACAAAAAGGATGGTGTGAGGGACTATATTGGGAGATATGGCAAGTTATGCAAATTCTCTCACCAGACATAGCAAATTCCCAGTGCTTGAGGAAGAGAAATGGCCCACGGGCTGAATATGGTTGCACCTTGCACACCTCTGCTGTTATACACAAGCAGGCTCTAAAGATGACCTTCAGAGAAGCCTGCCCTGGACAACCTGGAGAGCTGGGTTGGCCACAGGGGAAGCTTTGTGTTCTGTGGGGGCAGGGAGGATGGTGCTGATGCAGCAGGCCTGGATGGAGGGGGGCTGCTCTAGGTGGCTCTTTGTACCTAAGGATCTTGAAGCAATTCTGACCCAAAAAGCCAACCAAGAGCTTAACACATCAATATCATTCTTATTTTACAAGTTGGATTACAATAATTGAATCTTACATAAGAAAAACATATGGGTCCATGCTGCTTAGAAAATTTCATCTTCATTAAGGGAATTCTTAGCAGAGTAAACACACAATTTCAGGTACGGTATTTTGAAGCTTATATAACCAGTGCAGGGCAGTTTTCCAACTTGCTTTGATTCAAGGAGGTAATTTCTCATTCTCATCAGCAAAAGAAAGGAGAGCAAATCCAACAACTAGAGAAAGATCAAGCCTATTTTACATAAGCCTTTTCCCAAGGTGGGGGAAAGACAACAGCCATTCCTAATATTTTACAATAGCCTTTAATTGAAAAACACCATTATGACATGTCCCCAGAAAAAATTACTTTCACTGCCTTCCTCAGAGTTCTTAGAGGTGTGTGAGTAGTAACATTGGGAGTTGTCTACCCTGTGGTCCTGCTCTGGTCTTTTCCCCAAGACTGTTCAGTGAAGCCCTGCTCAGACCCTGCCTGTTTCCCCCAATGTCACACTCTGGGCGAGACTGTAGCAGTTACTTCATGTTGCTAGGACAAAGCACCCGACCGGAAGCAGCTTATGGAAAGCAAGGGTTGATTTCTGCTTAGAGTCTGCAGGGGAGGTTTCATCAGATCAGGGAAACCATGGCAGAGCAGACAGCCAAGATATCACATCGTGTCACAGCAGCAGGAAGTTAGTAGTCCAAGTGAGCTAGACCAAATACCCAATGGACCCCGGACTCAAGGTCAAGCCCAGTGGCATACCTCCTCTAGCAAGGTGCCATCTTCCAAGGGGTCTACAAATCTCCCTACCAGATAGGAACTAAGTATTCAAAACACAAGGGATATAAAGGGGACATTTTACATCCAAACCACCACATAGACTTTAGAGGTTTAGATATAAAATGTCCTCTGAGGAATCTTGTGCTAAAGGCATGTCTCCAGCTAGTGGCATTATTTTGGAAGGTGGTGGCAACTTTAGAATGCCAGATCGAATTGGAAGAAGCAGGTCACTGGGGGAATATTGTTAATAATTAGGTTCTATTGGTCTTCAGTCCCTCCTCCCTGTCTGTGTGCTTCGGCTTTACCATGAAGTGAGCAGTGTTTTACTCTACCACACACTCCTGCCACACACCATGCCAGCATGATGACCTACCCAAGTGTCAAATCACCACATACTGGACCATCTGATGAACAAAAGAAATCTTTCCTCCTAAAAGAGATTCTCTCAGTATTGAGTCACAGTGATAAGAAATGCAATACAAGAGCTACCAAGAGTCCCAAAGACTATCTGGACAGCAAGGTTTATTCTCTGGAGTCTTCAAAGTTGTTCTGAAGATGGCCGGCCAGAACACTAGGAAACTCCCCATCTCCATATCATACAGATTATGGAAAGAGTACGGGTAGACAGATGGATGAGCAGACATAAGGATGGAAGGGTCACTGGACTCCTAATAGCACAACAATGAACTTCTAGAACTTGTTCCTTCTGCCACACCCTGGCAATATGACAGTCTCAGTACTGGCTGCTCGAATGTGTGCCTAGCCACAGCCTTTTCCCAAGATTTTCAAGCTCACAATGAAGATTTTTAACAAAAACATCATTAATAAGGTGTCCTCACTGTAGACAGGACTCTCTTTGATTCATTACCAGATAACTTTGAATGTCACCTAGAGTGTCACATGCCTTAGGCTCACAATGCCAAAGGGGAATGACTGGGCATTTATGGAGAGAATATGATGTCAAAGGAAGAAGGGTGGGCTTTTGGTTACCCTGCAACACCCTGCTTGTGTTGTGATGTGCTTTAAAATAGTTTCACTATGTGTTCACTGGCATGGATAGATGGGACTTCTGTTTAATTCCAGGAAAATTCTAATGACCAACTCTCGTATTTTAAAGGGTAAAAAGGTTATTCTAAGTTTAAAGAGAGGTTTCATCATTTGAGAAACAGCTGGACTGGTTACCATCTTTTTTTTTTTTTATTAAAGAAGTAGCCAACTAGGTCCTCAGTCAGCAAGGTGTCCTTTTACAGAGGGCATGGACTCAAAGTCATAAAGAGGAACTGAAATAAGGATTTGGGGAGTGGCTGGCTATTGAATTCTGTGTTGTCATGGAAAAGCCCAGATGAAGGGCTGGTCACATTGCACAGTAGGTGGAATGCTTGCCTAGCACACGAAGGCCTGGGCTTGACCACCAGTACCACACAAGCAAGACTAATGTGACACATTTATAATCCCAGCACTGGAGAGCAGGAAAAGGAATTCAAGGTCATCCTTATCATCAGCCTGGGCTACATTGAATTCTGTCTCGAAAAAATAATGAAATAAGTAAATAAAAAGGCCAGATGGAGGCTCCCCAGGCTGCCTCACTCCAAACTGTAACTGAAGAAGATCTGGCACTTTTGGCATGGTCACCAGAGCAGTCAGCAGGCTTTGGTGGCTCTGTGGTCCTCCAGGAACATGTGCTCCTTCAGGAAGCTCATGATATCTGCATGTGGATGGAAAACCTCACCTGATATGAGCACTGCACCCCGATTCACTGGGAGCAGCTAGTTCCTTCTCCTTTCTTCCCAAGGACAGATTGAACCTGACTAGGGCCAGGAAGATGCCTATAACCTGTGCATGGAGAGCCAGTGGTGTGCAGCAACTCTGTCCCTCAGCAACCGCCAACAGCCACAGCTGGGAGCAATGGAGCTATGTGATGGGAGACAAGGCCAAGTCAGGACCCTGCTTCTGAGAAACCAAAACACCACAAAGGTGGGAGAAATGTCCACAAGTATAGCTGAAAACACAGTGGTAAGAAGACCTGAGTGCTTCTGGGCAGCAGGGCTGAGCTCTAAGATTGCTAGTCTGAAACAAGGCTGCTGAAGGACAGCAAATGCCCACAGCATAAGTTCCTTGATCCTCTCCCTCCTGACATCGCAGAGTCCATTGCAACGGCCATTTAGCCGTAAAGCCAGTGAAGCAGAACGAGCTGCGGGGACCAAGATCACCAACTTAGGAAAGAGAAACGCAAGCTGTATACAACATCCCTGGAGAGACCTGTTCTGGAGCCCAGGCCAGTGATGGAATTTCCCATATTATCGCTAAAGTGACTGGTGAGAGTCGGAGCAACACTCTGCCACATGCCCTTTCCTGTAAACCTCGGAACTCTGACATCATTAGCCCATGTTGCAGGTGATCATATTGAGACTCAGGTAAGTCGAGTCACCAGAAGCTTCTAAGTCGCAGATCCAAGTTGAAATCCAGGTCTTCTGACTTCAAATCCTTGAGCCTCAGCCGCTTACCATCTCTGCTACCAATGTGGCTACAGACTGGAGAGACCGATACCAAGGACTTCCCAAAGTGAGGTAGCAGAGTCTCTGCCTCTCCCAGACATCCATGCCTCAGCTGCCTGAATGACCCCCAGCCCATAAATGACCATTGCAATAGGAGGTTCCTGTTCCTCTCTTTCACATGACACATGTTTACCATCCTTGAGATAAAAAGGATTGTGATGCTTATAATAAGGGAATGAGAAGAACTAGCTAATGGTAACTTAACTTACTTCACACCTTCAGAAACTTTGTTTTCTTCTCCCAGACTAAAGTGTCATGCAGAATAGGTAACTCCCTGGGTGTACAAGTCACTAGAGCAAAGCCAGAGCTTAACCAAAATAACCGTGTTATTTCTCATTGATTAGAGCTACCTCATCACTACTTTGGCAGTTAATTTGATTAGTCACTAATGATACTAATGATAGGTAGCGTCATTGGAGACTCACTATGTGCCAGGTGGTGTGCTCTACAGACACTGAGGTAGGCAACCCTCTAGGTGTCACAGGAATCACTGTTTTCATTCCAGATTTAAGATGAAAAAAAGTAAACAGGTTAAGTAGCTAGCCTAAAGGTTACAGAGATGGTAAAGAGGAGGGGGGAAATAAATCTCAGGTCTCCCGACACTCATTCAGTACTACCACTACCCAAAACATTTGCCATTGTCTACCGACCGTGTGTGTGTGTGTGTGTGTGTGTGTGTGTGTGTGTGTGTGTGTGTGTGTGTGAGTGTGTGTGTGTGTGTTTGTATACACTGCACATATATATGTGGAATCCAAAGGATAAACTCAAATGTAATTCCTCAGGTATGCCATCCACCTCCTTTGAGACAGGGTCTCTCACTGACCTGGAAGTAATCCATAGGAATCCTCCTGTCTCAGCCTTCCCAGTGCTGGAATTACAAGCATGTGCCACCACCCCAGGCTTTTTTTTTCTTTGTTTTGCTAATTTCATACAAGTACACAATGAATTTTGATCCTCTTACCTATCCTCTGTCTTCTCCTTTCCTCTCCCACTCCTTTCTTCTTCCCACCAGATCCCACCCACTTTCATACCTAGTTTATTTATTTACTGTTTGATCCAGTGATTTGTTAGGATTACTTACATAATCATGGGTGAAAGGTCACTTACTAGAGACTGGGTAACCCTCCAGTGGCTGCACAACACTAATGGACATGACCTCCCCTCTCCCAGCGATCACCAATTTCCACTATTTACTCTGGGAGAAGTGGAGTCTCATGAACCCCCTCCTCTGGCGAGTATAGAATTCAAGTCCTCAAGCTTTAGAAGCAAACACTTGGCTGACAGAACTATCTCCCCAGCCCTCCACCTTGGGAGTTCTAATCATTCCACTTGGAGTTTTCATCACCAAGAAGTAATATCACCCACGCTAATCCAATAACACTTAGTTTGAAAAAAGACAAATGTCTTTGAATGATATCAAATTCATGAATCAAAGTCAATAATTCCACTTTTTTACTGCTTATTATCCTTCTGTTGATACAGAAACAGAAATAGAAAACAAAAATAAAAAATCAAGAATGCTATCTTTTTTGGTGTGCATGTGTGTGTGTGTTGTACACACATATGTGTACAGATGTCTACTCCCTGTGAGCACACATGCCGAGACCCTTAAGACATCAGGTGTCTTCTGTCGCCCTTCCACCTTACTTCCCTGAGGCAGAGTCTCTCAATGAACCTGGAGCCCCTCATTTTTCAGTTATCTTAACTGATCAGAGAGCCTCAGCAATCCTATTGTCCCCTCCCAGCTCAGTGCTGGGGTCAAAGACATGTAGGACCATGCTCAGATTTTTACATGAATGCTGGGATCAAACTCAGGTCCTCGTGCTTATACAGTAAGAGCTCTTACCTGCTAAGCCATCTCTCTAGTCCCTTCTGATGCTATCTTTGAGGGATACAAATTATCATAGATGTATTTAAGAAGCAATAAAATATAGTCAACTTTTCTGGAAGATTTTAGATTGTAATTACATGTATAAGCCATACATTCACCATTGAGGGTCTAGGGTGTACCTCCTCTAGCCTAGCATGTGCAAGGACCTGGGTTCAAGCCACAGCACTGTGAAAATAACATTCCAAAACCACAACTGCATCGTCTCCTTTGAAATACACAACATACACTATTCAACATATGCAAACCTTTGCCCAGATATGTATGGGAATTTGTAATGCATACAGCAATGCGCAAAACATGAGTGTCTGTGCAAAAAAGAAGAAATGTGAGGGTAAGCACCATGGCTCTTTCTCATAGAAACATACTTATTAAATGAGTAGATAGCGCCATCTGCACAAGTTAAATGTGCACCCAAAACTAGAAGTTGGGCTCGAGAAAGGCCTGTAGGGAATTTGATTCTCCTAGTATATAAAACACAGCTGCCTCTTCAGTTTTTCAACATTCTACTTACTCATTCCCAGGCTGGGCTGCTAAGTAAACCAGGCCTCTTACCAAAGCATCACCTCAAAATGTGCTATCAGATATGTGAAGCCAGTTCAGAGACCTTCCTGTTGGAGCTGTGCCTGCCCAGGGATTCTGCACCAGCTGCTGGAGGAAACCCATGGAAGACAGCCTTCCAGCAGCAGGTAAGAGTGGACCTAACAACCGTCAGCAAGGCAGAGCCAAGGAAGCCAGACCTGTAGGGGAGGTTAGGACATCTTTTTGATAAGGGGTTGAAGACTAAATCAAAGGTAGAGTTTACAAAATTCAGGAGAGCGATCATACTCATTTTACAGATAATTTGGATTCTTCTACTGTTAAACACATAAACACTCCCCTCCACACACACTAATGAAACAAAGATATGTATACAAAACATATTGAAATGAATTTTCAGAAACATATTTTCCCTTAAAGATTATTAAATATTTAAAACCAATCTGTAATGAAAAAAATCAGACTAATTGTATTTTTTTACTACCTGGGGCTATATAGTAATTATACAAATGGCAGGGAATTTGTGGCTCTGAGTAACTATGAGTGTATAAAATAATTTGATTAAATAAGATACAGGTACCTTAGTCATCATACTAATTTGACAAGGACATTAAAATGTCTCTCAGCTATCTTCTGCAGAGCCAGATATGCAAAAACCCATCTTCAAAATGATGCTTAAAAAAATAAAGTAACATGCCCTGCAGCTCCACCTCATCCATTAATTGCAAACCTACTGAATATTCTCCAACATAAAAATAAGTGACTACAGAGCAGGGAGACAGAGCCTCATTACACACACTTGGTCATCGATGTCATTACTTTGTCACCACAACCTTGGGAACACTTCTGCATAACCCTATACAGGGAAAAGTCCACAGGTCCCACCCTGGCCTGGCCTTTCTTCCATTTTCATTTTCATTTTCATCCCAAGAAAATTCAAATGCATTTGTCCCTGTACACCTGCTTCATAATAGCCCAAGGTGTCAGCAGTTTTAATTTCCTGTACACATCCTTATCTGCTGGAGTCCTCAGTAATTTGATAGCCCACACAGACCTGTCTCTGCAGGGCTACCCTCTGTGAACGGCTTGACATATATCTCAGCCAGTCTCTACAAAGCACAGATAAAGTGCACACAAATGACTTTGTCTCCACAAACTTCCCACATGCCTGCACCTCCTCTCAGCAGTCCAAGACTCAGATAGCAGTTACATCCTTGCAAATAGGTTAGATCAGTTCAGACTAGAGCCACCAGAAGCAAAACACTCAAGTACCAGATTCACACTGCATTGTCTGTTCTGTGTACAAAGACATCAAACTCAGCGGGCCTCTTCTTAAGCTAAAAAAAAAAAAAAAAACGTATTTCATAGGCAGCCAGACAGTTTAAGTAACTGCAGCAGAACATCTTTGCAACTACTGGCTTCTCTGAAGCATGATTTCTAAAGAAGACATTTGCAATGGTAACAGATTTTAGAATCCACAGATGATCTGGATGGCACCATCCTTTATCATCTTTTCAATAGCATCACTTAGGCCAGCTGATCCTAGTAAGATCCAGGGCCCAGGCAAAGAGTTTCAGGTCCTCAGAGACCACTGTCATGATTGCTGAACTTCTCATATATAGTTCTTCTCCATGGGCAGGTCCAAAGGAAAACACACATGCACTCACATGCATATATATGGGTCCTACTTTTCCAAGTTGCTTCTCAAATCACAGGCCACTTTCTGCTTCGGTTCTGCAGTTGGGAAGCCTAAACCAATGTCATTGAGGACACACTGAGGACATGGGGAAACCGGTCCTTTCAGAAAGAAAAAAGAGAAAAATGAAATGAAACGTCCGCAGACTTTTAAAAGAAAAGGCACCCAAGGAGATACAAAGTAAATTAGCTGCATTGACTTTTAGAATCAAATAGGAAATAATGTCACTGACATCAAATTTGCAGGCACCCTCTTTGCCATGAAAGGAAGCATTATTGGCAATGTCCCAAGGCAAGCCCTTGAGTATTTTATCACAGGACCATGCTGACTGCCGATGGGAAGATCATATACACACACCCCTGGCACGTGGGCCCCACCTGTGTGATCCCTAGAGATACAGCATCTCAGGTTGCCTAGGATGAGCACAAAGAAGTTTGCCTTTACTGCAAACCTCCTCCAATAGTTCATTTCCCAGTTATCCACAGGGAAGTCTCCCATAGCTGAAAGAAAAAAGAAACTCCCCCCCTCCTCACTTCCCAAATGACAGATGAAGAGCAAAGCCCATAGCAATCGGACTCAGTCAAGCCTGGTAAGCTGTCTGTGTATTTTCAGGAGGCTTGGATGGCAATGGCAGGGGCAGCTGGGCAAAGCAGGAGCCCTGGCAACCTTATGCTTGCTCTCTTTGTGGTCACAGTGAATTCAGTGTCCTAGGCCTGTCCTCTCCTGAGCCTCCATCTGTTTTGTGCAAGGCACCTGTTGGCTCCTGTTACCCATGATCCCTCCCCCCATCAAGCTTTCAGTCAACAATGGCCAGAAGTGCCTGGATGCAACCACCAGGTGGACAGAATTCCTTCCCTGTCTGCTGCAGTTCCCCTGTCCTGGGTTTCAAGGTTACCTCCCATCTCCTTGAAACAGCCCTGCCTAAAGTAGTCCCCACTCCAGGAGCACTATGTCTTTTAACTTTCTCAAGAAGGAAGGCTATTCATCTTCTTGAAGTCAAAGTTCACTTTCTCTAAAACCCTTTAGTAACCACAAGTGAAAAATCCTAAGCTCATGCTTTCACCATTCCTAGGATGAAAAGTTATCTTGCTGTTCATTGCACATAAATAATGCAATCTACTGAGCAAACTTGGTTTCAGGCAAACAAACTTAATCTGGAGACAGCTGTTGATACACTAATTACATTCTTTTACACACAGACTAGCCTAGATATTATGTAGTTTACATATGCTACAATACAGATCCACCTCTACTGTCATCAATGTACATTTGCATCTAGTAATACATGGATCTTTCTAAATAATTTAACAGTCAAATTCCCCCTAATGAAGCTGCTCATCTCCCAAACATGGCAAGCCCCATTTCCCAAATTCCAAAGTCCACATGTACTGCCTGCAGCTTTGTATTATAACTCTAGACAAAATGGGTGCATTTTATAAAACATGGTTGGCCCTAGGGTTCACATGCAGCATACATACTAGGAATGCACACGATAAAGGCAGGGATGTAAATGTCTTTCATTTGGAAAGGAGCAAGAGAAATGCATTTGATTTTTCAAGAGCCCTAAAGTTCTGCCACCCCAAGTACAGAGCTGAGTTAGAGCCACCCTCCCCAACACACACACACACACACACACACACACACACACACACACACACACACACAGGAAACCCCATAACTAACTTTAATCAAGCTCTACTTCACTTCCTTTCACTTTAGCTTTAGGAACCTTATGAGACAGTGCAGGGCACCCAGCGACTGGCCCTTATTAACTTTAACCCAGGGCCAGGAAAGAGGGATCCATGATGACATTGGACACGCATGGCTCTATCTCTGGATGCAGTTATCCAACAGCTGAAATCTTGTCCCATTCCATCTCCATCAAACTTGCTCACCAACACTCAAGCCTATGACATTTGATTCCAGTTTCGGGTCAATAGGCAAGTCATGATTTTTAATCGCATCCACTCAGAAATCTTTTCTTGTTTAAGACAGAGCAGGCCTGGAAGTATACGGTCTGCAAGTTCAGACCACCTGAGCAGGGCAGGGGGAAGCAACAAAGTAGGTACTTGACAGTGCTGAGTCATTACAAGCAGTTTCCTCTGGTTTGGTAGGCGCCCATGGGCCACCGGAGCATCAACAACCCCTTTCTGAGGACAAATAAAACGGATACATATTGTGCGCAAGGATGCACACGCCCTCCCCTTGTGGGCTACAGACCATGGTCGGGAACTGAGCTTGAGCAGTGGCTAGCTAGAACTAACTACACAAACTCACAGCTGCTCTCCAGGTACCAGAACTTTATCCCTGGTGCTGATAGTGGGATATGGGGGAGAATATCTCCCCGCAGACTGGGCTCCTATCAGGGTGCCTTTTACTCTAAGCTGTTAAATTTCCCCCATAATTGGCGGATGAAGAAAGAGCCTGGGGAAAATGATGCATAATGATTTGTTCTCCAGGGCGGGCAGAGGAGATGGAGAGTAGACGAAGCAGAAGGCTAACTGGCTTTCCTTCCCATGTGCGGGTCACGACAACCGCGATGCCATCCTCTCCAAGAAGGTTCCTGGACTCACCATCTGGCTCCTCTTTCAAGAGGGGAAAGACAGTTTCACGCACACCTGCACGCAGCGTCTCGTCCCGGGCACCCCCAACCTCTGCCAGGCGCGCGAGCAGCTGCGGGCATCCGCGGTCCCGCCCGCTCCGGGCTCCGGGCTCCGGGCTCCGGCTCCGGCTCGCTCGGCAGCCCCGGCCCGCAGGCAAGGCGGGCAGCTCCCCCGGCGGCCGCCTCTGCGCCACTCGCCGAGGTCGTGCCCGCCTGGCCCCCCGCCGCCCGGGAGGCCCCCTGCCGGTGCCAGGCACAGCAGCCAGGGAGCGCCTCTGGAGAAGGGGGTCCACCTTGGAGTTGGCACCCGGACTCACCAGGTAGGCGCCCACCGTGCCCTGCGCCAGCATCAGGGCGCACTCGGACACCAGGAAGATTTTGATGTTGGAGAAGCAGGACACCTTCTTTTTCTTCTTCTTGTTCCTCTGTGCCTCGTCCCCCTGCAGCTCTCCGCTCCGGCCGCCGCCCGACGAGCCGCCCGGCTTCTTTCCCTGCATCCTTCCTCCTCCGCCGCCGCCGCCGCCGCTTTCCCGCTCGCCCCGGGGATCGGGGCCAATGCCGGGCGGGCGGGCTGGGGTGCGCGCTGTCCCCGCCCCGGGCCCGCGGCGGCCGCCCCCGTCCTGCCCTGCCCTGCCCTGGCGCGGCAGGAGAGGTGGAAGGCACAGCACCCTCGCCGCCGCCGCCGCCGCTGCGCTCGCCCCTTCCTCCTCCTCCTCCTCCGCCCTCCCCTCCTCCTCCTCCGGCTCAGGCTGTGCCAATCACAGGGACTCCTCGCGCCGCCCGCCGCCGCCGCCGCCGCCACCTCGCCTCCCTCGGACGCCCGCCCGTGCCCGTCCGCCCTCCGCTCCAGGCTTCACCCCCTGGGCCCCTGCCCGGGACCCAGGCCCGGCTCGCCGGCGCTGCCGCGAGCCCAGGTTGCGCGGCTCAGGGCGGGCGGCCGCACGCTGCGCCCCTAGGAGGGAGGCACGTGAGGATCGGCTAGGGGCGCTCGGAGTGGCTGGGCGGCAGTGGCGGGCCACGGGTGGACTGGAGAATGGGGGAGCCCTAGTCGAGAAGGGAAGGGGGGTGCAAAAGCCAGGAAAGTGCTACCCAAGCCCTAGGTGGCGCTGGAGGCCTCTGGGCGCCCGGGAGGAAACTGGATGTACCAATGCAGCTGGCATTGGGGCGCAGAGACACCCTGCCTTGGGGGACTGGGACCCAGTGCTGCCCAACGGGGGTACTAGACGGAGATGAGGGGCCCATTCCGAGAAGGGAGAGGATCCTAGATCTCCTGGGTCGTGTATTTCCCAGGATAGATGCTGTGCTCTTGGACTTGGGGGTGGTGCCAGAGGTCAAAGCTGCCTGAAGTTTGGCAGACCAGCCTCTCTGCTCCCGGGGTTCCCTGACACTGCCCAAGCCTAAAGGACTTATGGGGAAGTTAGAGACTTCCCTCTCCCCCAGCCACCAAGTTCAGGCGACTGCATAATTGCAAGGATCCCAGTAGAGGGCCTTGTTAGGTCTTCCCACTGCCTGCAGCCTGCTGGCTGCTCTGCAGCAGGAAGCGGTGAGCCACAAGCCTGCCTTGGTCCCACCCTTCTCCTGACTATGTGGCCTTGGCCATGATCCCTGGCCTTGGCAGTGCCCATTGTAATCAGTCCTCACCCGCAGTATTTCCTAGGAGTTTGGCCCACAGGGCGCTGCTGATAGGATCTGTAGGCTCTCAGCCACAGTGTTTTGAAGCTCAGATGAAATTGGACAGATATCAGGGAATACTCAGCAGCTAACTTCTACCTCAGCAACTTGGGAGCTGAACCAATCCTGTAGGAAGCCTTATTTTCCTAGGGACCTGTGTCCCAAGGCAAGGCATTCAAAAGTGCATAGCAATTAAAACTACCATAATTTTTCCTTTCTCCCAGAAAACTTAAATAAGAATATTCAAGGCTGTGTCATAGTAGGAGTGATGTTTTGACATAACATTTAAATATAAACTCCTTCATCCATTTGTCTTCCAGACATGACCTCACCCAGGCTTGATGTAGCTTTGAAATGTGCCCTTCCCAGCTTTGTCTAGGGCACCTCCTATTTACCTGAATTCCTTCCAAAAGAAGCCTTTTGTGTTTTCCTTCACTGTAACACTATTGGTTACATATTCATCACCGTGTTAGAGCTGCATCCTGCACCCTAAAGCCCTAACATGCTAGGCTAGGGCACTATTCTTGATAGGCCAAGGAAATAAATTATAGTAAAGAGAACCAAACGGAGATTTATTCAATGTGGCCATATTGGGAAGGTAACAGATAAAAATCCAGTTACCCCCAAGCCCATCTTCGGGGACCTAGTGTGAGATTTAGCTTTAAATAGAGGACAAGAGGTATGTACATGTAAGCTGTCCTGGTCAAAGTGAGGTTCCACCCATCACTGACTGACCCATCATTGTCTGGGCTCCAGCTTGTCCTGCAAGGTGGTCTAACAAAGTGTTAGAACTGCATAAAATCTCTTCCTGAGAGGAATGTTGCTTATCTTTCTGGTACCAGGTTTTGGCCCTTTCCTTCTCCCAGTATGAGAGTCCTAGATAAATTCCCATTCCTTGGGGACCATTGCTTAAGTAGTCTTATAGCCAAAGGAGGAGCCATAAGTATCTCACTTGAATCCTTATTGCCTGGCTGCCTTTTCTCTCCCCCCAGTCACTTGGATACAGCCTTTCTTGGGGCAGCTCAGTTTCTCATTCTTCTCCCTCCCTATCATTGGAGTTTTGGCAAGGACACCTCAATTATTCTTGAGGTCCCTTGATGAGTCGAGGGGGTCCTCCCTGTGTCTGTGTTGCAAGTTGTCAAGCTAAGCTGAGCTGTCTGACTGCTAACTGAACGGTGATCCTATTGCTGTTGAAATGTCATTTGGAGTCCTATTTACATGCACTGTAATAAGGAGAGCTGATGGGTATTTTTTGGTTGCTCTGACTAGCTCTCAGTGTTCCCTGAGTTTATAATGCAGTCTTCATACCAGTCTTCTAGGTGCTATGATAAGTCGTTTTACAGATGAGAAAACTGAGGCCTGGAATGGTATCTAACCTGACAAATGTTACTTATCCAGTAACTGGCAGAGCCAGCCTTGAAACCAGGTGGGTATCTGCTATCTGCTCTCATAGCCCAGGTACCCCCCCCCCTCTCTCTGTATGTGTGTGTGTTTCCATCCCCTTGTGAGTATGGGCAGGCATGTGCCACTATGTGTGGAAGTCAGAGGACAACTTTGGTGTCATCCTCACCTTCCACTTTATTTGAGGCAGGGTCCTTGGCTGTCCCACAGTCTGAGGAAAAGGATGAATCATAACTACCCCTGCCATCTGTATGGTACACAAAGGTTTACAAAGTAGTAGATGCCTTATGACTCAGCCCAATACCATATACAGGCAGATCTGGGTCTGTTTAACCCTGCGTGCTCCAACAAGAACTGATATGAGTACTTAGGAAGAGGAGAAACGGGAGCATAAGAAGGAGACTTAAAGGCTTTAGCCCCTGAGATGAGCCATGCTCCCTCCATCCAGCTTCTGAAATGGACAGTGGACAGTCACGTGAAGATCAAGGCAAACAGACCCTAAGCCCCATTGGGCACCTCAGCAGGATGACTTTGAATATTGCCTCAGAAGAACAAAGCAGCCCCTTCTAGGACAGGGCCTTTTGTATCTACCTGCCCTTGGGTGGTTGGGTAGTGAATTTAGGAGCAGGTCAGTGTTGTAATGACTGTGGAGACAGACCTTTCATTGATTCTAGGCTCTCAACCACTTTCTGGGCTATGTAATTTCTCAAAGTTATAAGGAAGCATTGCTAGCTAAGGCTATGGAACCTCACTTTGGTGATTACTATATGCCAGCCTCCAAGAAGCCACATAATCTTGAAATCTGATCTAGGGAAGCCACAAGAAGATTGTGTGACAAGGGAAGGCAAACTGACTGGATGCCTAAAATATTAACAAGTGATAGGTAAATGCTGAGGGATGACCGTTTGGAGACCACTCCTCTGCTGAAAGAGAAAGTGAGGTAACCTCATGGTATGTGGGGAAAAAAAAGGTGGTAATATCTTCCAGTATTACTGGGCTGTTGCAAGATCTCACAGCAAGCAGGCTCGATGTAATTCAACACAATGAGAAGCTGTTGTTCATGTAATTCACATGAACCATCTTTTGCCAGCTTCAATTTTGTTCACACACAAATACAACATTGGAAAATAAATGCAAAGAATGATTTCTGATTGTCACTCGGATGGAAAATAGATGCTTAGAATCTTACCCTGTGGTGGGTCCCCTCCCACCCCTTTTCAGAATGCATCAATCACATATTGTGTCCAACCATGTATAGAATTGAGGGGACGCCAACTTTTTCAGCTTGAAACTAATATTTGGCCTGAGTTAAAGCTTATTTCTATTCCTTAGAGTTTTTCACTCCCTTCCTCCATTTTCCAATTATCCTAATCCATATGCCTTTCTATCATATAGCCTCTATTTGCTTCTCATTATATTCATAGTTCCCTATTTTAAATTATCTTTTAATTTGACTATGTCCTAAAGCTGAGCAGACAATCAGAAGGATAAACATCAGTGTGGATGCAATTTGAAAACCTGGTGAATCCTAGATCCAGGTGGAGAAACAGAAGAAGAAAGAGCATCAGAGGAAACTGGAGAATTAATAAGAGGTAACTAAGGTTTAGAAATGTGCTGTATTTATGAAAAATAGTTTTGATGTAACAGGAAGAAAAAATAAACATGTACCACTGTGAATACATTTGAGTAGATTACCATTGAGGGTCTTGTGTTAATGCATATGTAAACAGAATTTCTTTCTTCAAATAGGCTATTTGTTTAAGGGTAGAGTGTTTCCCTTTAAAAGCAAAAAAAAAAAAAAAAATCATTGGTACTCCTCATTGCCTCCCAGGCCTCTTGCCAAAGAGTTAAGGAAAGCATAAAAGCCCAGAGGTGTACAGATTTTCAGAAAACCTCCTTTCAAACATTCTGCTCAGGAATTCACTTCTCCATCAGCCTCACAACTGCACATCCCCTTTCTGTAGCCGAGATTGTCCCCATGGGCCCTGTTCCTGACACAATGCCTCTCCTGTTCTCCCTCACAGGAAGACTTGCTCAGCTTTATTCCCAGTCTCTGAAAAAATACACCCAGACCTTTGTTTATATTTTGTTGTTGTTGTTGTTATTTTGAGACAGGGTCTCACTCTAAAGCCCAAGCTGACCTTGAATTCCACACGCTCCTGCCTTAGCCTAGCAAGTGCTGAGATTACAGGCCTTTATAACCATGCCTATTACAAACCTTCTGTCTTTTAAAATTTTTTTACTTACTTATTTGAAAGCGCAGAGAGAGAGGGAGAGAGAGAGAGAGAGAGAGAGAGAGAGAGAGAGAGAGAGAGAGAGAGAGAAACATAGAGAATGGGCATGCTAGGGTCTCCAGCATCTGTAAACGAACTCCAGACACATGCACCACCCTGGCTTTATGCGGGTACTGGGCAATTGAACTCGGGTTGTTAGGTTCTGTAGGCAAATGATGAGCCATCTCTCCAGCCCACACCTTTGTCTTTTAAGGGTAGGGACTGACACATAGTAGAAACAGTATTGAACAGGTTAAAAAAACCCAACAGTATCTCTAGCAAAGGAAGTTGGGACAAAGAGGTCGGGACTATTCCATGGATTAAGTGGCCATGGCCGGCTGTTCTCATAAGAAAAAATTGGGACACACACACAAGCAGAGAGGAAAGACAGTGAAGACACACCTGAAAACAGTCATCTGCAAGCTAGGGAGGAGCCTCAGAAGAAACCACCCTGGCCACCACCTTGATCATGGGACTTCAAACCCCACACATTATGATAACATGAATTTCTTGTTCTAACTATCCAGTGTGTAGTATTTTGTTATGGCATCCTGTATTAGCATTCTCAAGAGTAACAGAACCGATAGAATGGATATATATTACAAGGGGGATTTGTTAGATTGGCTTAGACTGTGCATTCTGGGTAGTCCAACAGTGGCGGCCAGAATGCTGGAGAGGCTGACAACACAGTAGCTGCTCAATAACTAGAGCAAAAATCGTAGCGGTTTCCTGGAGAGCTGCTGAGCTTCAGTCCGCATTGGAAGGTCAACATACTAGGCTCTGATGGCAGCAGAGGGTGGCTGGGGCACAGCAAAAATCCAGGGGAAATAAGCACTCAGCAGCAAGAAGTGATGGGAGACCAGTCAGCAGCACCACGTTTCCCTCTGCCGTCTCCACGTGGGCTGCTGCTAGCTTGGGTACCCATTTAGGGGCAAGATCTTCCTCCTTCTGTGGTTCTTCTGGGACATGCCTTCACAGACCCTCCCAGGGATGACTCCTGATCAAATCAACATGACAGTGGGGATGAACCATCACACTTCTCAAGCAGGCTCCTTCTTTCTTCATTCGTGTTTTGGCCCACCTTAATTTATCACACCATTTACTCCTTCAACCTTTAGCCCAAGCTGTCCCCTCTGTCTGGAATGACCTTCCCTCTCTCTCTACTTGACTTCGTCACAGCTACATATTGAGCTAAAGCATCACCTCCTCCAGGAAGCCTTTAAGAATACTCTAACTGCTCTCCTCAACATCTGCCTCCCCCCCCCCCCAATCTGGGCCATCTTCAAAATCCCTTCAATCTTCTTCTGCTTAGCTATGGGTCAGTGTCTGTCCTTGCAGTAAACCTAACAAGGGAAGAGTCAGGATCAGGGTGCTCAGTCACAGTTGGGGAACTAATGAGAAATTCCTCTGTACTGTAGCTAAGAGTAACGATGGACCAGGGCAAAGGGCATGATGAGTCCATGGCATTGGTAGGATGACAGTGACAGAGGCTATAAATCCACACAGAAGAGTTTCTCTGGGCTGGCAGCAGGAAGTGAAAGCAAGAGGGTTCCCTGGGGGTCTTGCTAGTCAGTGTCATCCTTGGACCATGCTGGCATTTCCTGAGGGTGTGTTAATAGTGCAGACTCTGAGACCTCAGGCTAGTGTGTTGAATGGCCTTTATTTTCCAGATCCATGGGTGATTTACATGTACATCTGAACTGAGAAAAATAGAAATCAGCCTAAAATCAGATCAAAAGAAACCAATGTGGAACAATATTTTAGTATTAGCACCTGCTTGAGGTGGGAGAACCAAGATGATTAACTGGTGGCAAAGGAGATGCTGGATAGTGTCGTTCTCTGGGAATCATCACTGTGGAGACCTGCAGGGAAAGTGTCTGGCCACTAATGACAGGGCTGGGCATCCAGGGCTGGGTGTCCACCTGCTGTTTGTTTGGTGTTTGGCAGAACATCTGAATGGTAGAATGAAAGGGGGGGAATGCTGAACTTCAGATAAAGAACCAAGCAAATCAAAAAAGCTGTCAGGACACAGAAGGGCTAAAGACTCAGGCTGTATTGAATACAGATGATCAGATTCTTGGGGAATAGACAAGTGTTTTTTAATTAATACAGAAGAAAGAAATACATATAAAAATGATGGGATTCCAAAAGACTGGTGATTTGGGTAGATTAAAAAAATAAAGACCTAGAGAATAGGGAAATAACTCGTTGTCGGAACAGTTACCTAGCAGATAGAGAGGAAAGCCTGTACAGTTCTAGGAGAAAGTGCTTAGGACTAAAGCAGAAATGTTAATAAGAAAGAGAAACATTCTAATCAAGGCCTGAGAAAAGCACTTCTTGTACAAGTTTCTTGGGAAACGTGAATATATTCCAATGAAGCAAAAATGTGTAGCCCAGGCTGGCCTCAAACTCATGATCCTCCTGCCTCCGCCTCTTCAGCAATATCCTACCGGCGTGTGCCACCACAACCGGCTCCAATGAAGCAGCACATGAAAGACCAAAAAAGAAAAAAAATCCTCAAGAGTAGATTCAAAACAGTTGTATCCCACTCATGCATACCATATTAATTTTCGAATGTTGAAAGTATTAGTTCAAATACAAATGTTTTTCTTTCTTGAAATAACTAGATATAAAACTTGGAACTGATTAGTCTATAATTCTAAATGATACTAGCAAAAAAAAAATCGAGACAGGAAGCATAATGGTGCAATGCCTGTCATTCTAGCACTTGTATGATACTGGGAAGGGGATAAAAAGTTCAAGGTCATCCTTAATTACATAGAGTTCAAGGTCAACCTTGGACCTTGGACGGGAGAGGGAGAGAGAAAGGAAGAGGTAGGGAGGAAATCCCTCCTATTAAAGAGGGTCAAAAATTCTGCTGTTGCCTGTTATATTGGCATGTCTATAGTGCCTGCTCTTGCCAGAAACTGAGCTACAAAGGTCTCTAGTTTGAAGCCAGTCTGTTTTGTTTCAAAACAACAATGCCACATATGGTGTCCACAGGTTATAGTAGCCCTAGGGAGACAGAGGCAGGTAGGAAGATGTCTATAACTTTGAGGTTAGCCCAAGTTCTAAGCCTGATCTATACAACACAACCTTGTGGCCATAACAGCAACCAAAGTCCTATTCATGATCATTGGGTCATCAGCTCATTTCTTGTGATCTTAAAAACCTTAAATTCAAATATGCTTGTAAAAACATGGAAAATATAAACCTTAAAAAATGTTAATCCTGGGAGGGGGGAACAGTGTAAGATACTGGTTTTTAAGTTTGAGAGGCCAGATTTTGAGCGTCATTTCGATAATTACCAGCTTAATTCTAGAAAACTTACTGATCTACTTAGAATCTCAGTTTTCCTATAGGTGTGGGTTAATTATTCAAAGCAGTCTGTCCCTTCTCTGGTCCAAGTATGAGTGTATATAAATGAGTTTCTGAAAGTTCTTATCATCATTGTTTCTTTCATTATAACCCACAGTATGTTTGAATCAGATGCGCCTACGGAAGCAATGATGGCATGGCTGTTACCATGGTAACCAACTGTTTTCTGATTTGATGTGAGGCCCAAACAAGGTCAAAGGACCATGGTTTGGGATGTTGCAGGCCCTGGGCCGGGGGTGGGGGAGGAGAGGCTACTACTGTTTTTTATCTAAATATCTTCTAAATATTTGTTTATCGCCACAGATTAGTGCTGCTCTCAGCCTAGCCTTGGTCAGACACCCCCCCAGTGGGCACTGGTTAATGAAGATACCTATAAATGGTCAAAGTGCTGAAAATCAGTGACTTTTTATTGCTCATCCTTATACTGTATACATCTATACTTCCCCCTCCAATGTCTGGGAAGCATCATAGAAGGTGGAGAAGAAAGAATATAATAGGTGGAGGATGGAAAGGTGTACTGTGGAATTCTGTGATTGGGACATGACATACCATTGCACTCAATAACTCATAGCAGCCGTGGTTATCTGAGCACTGTCTGCACAAGACAGAACCAGTCAATATCCCATTATAGATGAGGTGGCATGAGGTCCCACCCCTTCCTGAGGAGCTAATGGCCATTAATGGTTGCTGGGGGAAGAGGAATCATTCTCTGCAGTGGTATAGTTACTGGTAAGTGATGGCAAGCAGAAGCGGCTTAACAATAGTGTAAGGATGGTAAAAGGAGGTAATGGGCATGTGTGTGGTGAAGTCATACTAAACATATGTATGGAATTGTCAAGGAATGAATAAAGACACACGTAAAAGAAGCTGGCATCTTGTGGGCCCGTTCCTCTGGGAAGCTGTCCTTCTTTGATCTCCAAATGGGCTCACTTGAATCTGATCTTTTGATTTAGATCTGATTCTAGATTTCTGGTAATTTCCACAGACTTGATATTTAGAATATTCTTTTCTTTGCCCACTGTGACTTTTCTGTTGTTTCCACACCTGCATCTGATTCCCATGTCAGTGTCCAGACTCAATTTCCCTAAGTACTGCTGAGAAAAATCCAACATATTGCTCATAAATACCCAAGGTGAAAGAATGGACAGTCATAATAAACTTAATTGATTTAGCTTCCTTTCAAAATACCAGGACTCCATGGTTGGGCAAAGAATCCTGACCATAATCTGCTTTCAAGAAACATGTAAAACAAAAATTGAAATACAGCTAGACTAAAAATAAGAGTGATCAGACGAGATCGGGCGCGTTCAGGGTGGTAGCGAGTGAGCTGTGGCCCATACAACCCTACCTCCCGACAGCAGGCCAAAAGATGAGACCATGGCAGGAGATGAGCCACCACAGTCATATTGTGGACGATCCATATGGAACCCTGCAGAGAAGGACGGGATGAACAGGGGACCCATAGCCACAGCCATTCATCCAACTCAGGATAAGCCTAATATGTTTGTGTTTTGC
>PVHP010031671.1:0-20838 GCA_004024765.1 Zapus hudsonius | reverse complement strand
CATACTTCTTTAGGGCCTGAAAAGCATTATTCCAAGCCCTTCTGGCTTTCATGGTTTCTAATGAGAAGTCTGAGGTAAGTCTGATGGCTTTTCCCCTGTAAGTTACTGTCTGCTTTCCTCTAGCAGCTTTGAGTATTTTCTCTTTGCTTTCTATGTTAGGCATCTTAATTAAAATGTGTCTTGGAGAATTTCTCTTCATATCAAGTCTGTTTGGGGTCCTCTGGGCCCCTTGGAAGTTGAGTGGACTTTCTCTTGTTAGATAGGGAAAGTTTTCTTGAATAATTCTGTTGAAGATATGTCCTATGCCCTTAGCCTGGGCTTCTTCTCCCTCTGGTATCCCCATGATTCTAATATTGGTCCTCTTTAATGTATCCCATATATCCCTCAAATTGTGCTCACTTGATTTCTTGAATTTATTGAAACTTATGGCATCCTTATTAATTCCTTCTGATTTCTCCTACTTCTGAAAGTCTGTCTTCCAGATTATCAACCCTGGGACTGAATGATTCAAGGGAGGTTTTTAGTATTTCTTCTTCATTTTTGGTTTCTGCTATAATTTTATTAATAGCCTCTAATTCTTTGGTGAGATCCAATTTCCAATCTATTTTTGTTTTTGCTTGGGATTCCTTATAATCATTTTTTAATTTTCTTAAGTCCTCATCAAATTTAATTAATTGATTGTTCAGCTCTTCTTTTAGTTTATTAATCTTTAATTCACTTAATATACTTCTGAATTCATTCATATTTCTCTCCATCGAATTCAGTCTGGAGTCTATGCTTGAGTATGACTGCTTCATCTCATTCATGTCTTCTCTCATAATTTCCATATCAGCCCTTAACTGCATCATATTTGCAATGCTATCGTGTTCAGGAGTCATATTATTCTCTGTCTGCAATTGTGTATGAGCTCCTTCCACTTCCTTGCCACATTCGTGTTCCATAATGGGACTAGGGGCCCTGGTTTGGGAAGTTACGTTTTGCCTTTGGTTTCTGCCCATGCCCAGATAGGGAAGTGGGACTCAGTGGTCCCGAAGCTGATGAGAGGCTGGGCGGGCCTTGATCTTGGGCCTGGATCCCAGTCAGGCAACCAAACCTCCGCGGAGAGACAAGCCCTCTCCTCTCAGATCGTGGAGAGGACCACCTCTGAGGACCTGTTTCTACCACGGGGAAAGCCCCTCAATTGGCGCCAAGGATCGGGAATCCGCCACGAGGGGACAAAGGCAGAGCCTGAGGTGCACAGGGCACAGCTACTGGCTCCCCTGGAGAGCCAAGAGCAGCCGGGAACCCTGCAGTTGTCCCGAAGCTGAGGAGAGGCTGGGCGGCCCCGACCCGGGGCCTGTATTCCAGACAGGCAACCAAACCTCCGCAGAGAGACAACTCCTCCCCTCTGAGATCGTGGTGAGAACCACCTCTGAGGACCGGTTGCTCCCGTGGGGGAAGCCACTAAATTGGTGCCAAGGACCGAGAATCCGCCACGAGGGGACAAAGGCAGAGCCTGAGGTGCACAGGGCACAACTGCTGGCTCCCCTGCAGAGCCAAGAGCAGCCAGGAACCCCTCAGTGGTTCCTAAGCTGAGGAGAGTCTGGGTGGCCCCATCCCGGGGCCTGAATCCCAGTCAGGCAACCAAACCTCCGCGGAATGACAACCCCTCCCCTCTCAGATCGTGGAGAGGACCACCTCTGAGGACCAGTTGCTCCCGTGGAGGAAGCCACTCAATTGGCGCCAAGGACCCGGAACCTGCACGTGGGGACAATGCGTGAGCCCTGGGTGCACTAGGCCCAGGCAGCTCCGTGCTCACCTGCAGAGCTGAGATCAGCTGGGGAACGCTGCTGTGTTCCCCGAATCCGAAGCCAAGGAGAGGCCGTGATCCGGTGCCTGGGTCTTAGTCCGGCAATGAAACCTCCGCGGACAGCTTGGAATCCGCTGTGAGGGGATAATGGCGGGAGCTAGTCGGGGGGGAGGGCTCGGCCCTCTGCTCCACAGGGGAGCAGAGAGATGCTGGTGAACCCCATCTGCTCCAGCCCAGGGGTTGCGGAGAGAGAGAGAGAGACTGAACTCGTGTCCAGCCGGTGTCCATAGCCTGGATAACAGCTGAAGAGATCAAACCTTTCCGGAGAGTCCTGGTGACATTGTTACTCATTCACCATCTTGCTCCGCCCCCTGGTCTTGCTTTTCATTGGATTTTTTTAACTCTTAAATATATATTTATTGTCCATAATGTGTTACATTATTCAGTGGGCAAACAATGAGTTGTTATCCCAAATTCCCCAATGTCCCTCTCCCCATCCCCAATCAGCTGAATATCCTCCTCCTTGGGCTTTCTGGATCAGTCCTTGTGGCAGGGAACCGTGGATACCCTAGTACTCAGCCCAGTCCTCATGGCCCAGGTGTGTGTGTTATTACAGAAGGGTGCCATGCCTCTGGATAGTCTCCCCCACCATGGCTCTTACAATCTTTCCGCCCCCTCTTCCACATAGTTCCCTGAGTCGTGGTGGATGAGTATTAAGGCTGCTTTAAGGGTGTGAGTTTAGAGGTCTTTGTGTCAAAGATCGTTGGTTTCTGTCTCACTGGCTTATCCTGTGTTGATTTAATGGCTGTGGCTGTGGGTCCCTCATTCCTCCCGTCATTCTCTGTGGGGTTCCATATGGATCCTCCACAGTATGACTGTGGTGGCACCTCTCTTGCCAGAATCTCAGCTATCAGCCTAAGGTCGGTTGGTAGGGTTAGATGGGCCCCAGCTCTCTTGCTGGATCCGGAAATATACAAGCACAATCTCCATCGGAGAGTGAGATCAGTGTAGGTTAACAAATATACACATTTCTGGTTTACCTAGATTCTATTTTTACTAGCCTCCCCGTCAATCGCTCCCGTAGTGCATCTTGTCTTGGGAGCCCAAGTGTACGGGATCCGGTGACTATCGCCCTGAATCCCAAGTTCCAGACAAGGGGTCCCCCTCACTAAGTGGAAAATTGGCCAAATTTGAAAGCTGTTGATTGTCTCCCCCAAGACCCAGGCTCTTCCGTTGCACAAGTGCTCCTTTCTTGGTTTCCTGTTCTCACCAAGTAGGGGGTGTGGTCAGCCTCCTCATGACTGCATAATGTGTTTCGTGTCAGTGGATTGTGTTTATTCCAGCTGTTGTTGATCATTTTCCCCTGGCAGCCTGTGCAATGCCTTCTAGCACTGCCTTCTGGGGGCTGGATACGGTTCTGGACATTGAAGGGTCTCTCGAAGCTGGTCGATGGCATTCTGTGGTTTCTTCAACAACAGGGTTTTGCCTCAGGCCTAGGGAGGGAACCCAAGAGCTTTGAAAGAATTCTGTCTTGTTGTTGGAATTTCATGAGTCGCTTTGGTCAACAGCTCAGTGAGGGAAGGCACCGGTGTTTGGAACAAGGGGTTGTCAGGCTGATCTAATTATTCACAGGCTTAGACTCTCTCCCCTACCTCTCATGGCCCCTCTTGCCAGATGACGCTCACTACTTTCTCAATAGGTTACAGTATGCTCGTAATGATTTTATGTTTTTGAACCTAATATGGTTTATCCTCAAGCTTAAGCTACTCCCCTCCCCGCCATCCCTTACCCCTCATTCATAACTTCTCACTTCTTACTACTAGTCTGCATAAAGAACATGGTTATCCTGGTTAAGGACCACATATGAGGGAGAATATGTGGCGTTCGATTTTCTGTTCTTTAGAGTGTTCGCTTAGTAAGATCAGCTTGAAGTCAGACCTTTTTTTGCTAAATTTTGATATATCATTTTTCCTTTCAGCTGAGTAAAATTCCATCGTATAAATATACCACAGTTTCGCTGCCCATTCCTCCATGGATAGGCATTTGGGCTGATTCCAATTCTTGGCTATTATGAATTGAGCTGCTATAAATATAGTTGTACAAATGTTTATGTGTCGAGATGTGACATCTTGTGGATAGATGCCTAGAAGAGGGATAGCTGGGTTCATTGGAAAGATTATGTCCATTCTGCTCAGAAGTCTCCACACTGCTTTCCATAGCGGTTGAACAACTTTGCAATCCCACCAGCAGTTCCTTTTTCCCTTCATCCTTGCCAGCAACAATTGTTGTTGGTTTTGTTTATGATTGCCATTCTGACTGAAGTAAGGTGGTATCTCATTGTGGTTTTCATTTGCATTTCCCTGATGCTTAGGGATGCTGAGCATTTTATCAGGTGAGAAAATGCCATTTGTGTTTCCTCCTCTGTGAATTCTCTGTTGAGATCAGTGCCCCATTTTGTGAGGGGGCAGTTTGCTTTTTTGTTATTAATTTTTTTTGAGTTCTCTGTAGGTTCTGGATATTGGGCCTCTGTCTGAGTTGTAGCTGGCAAAAATGATCTCCCTGTTTGAGGGGGGTCTATTGACTTTGAGAACAGTGTTTTTGTCTGCACAGAAGCTTTTGAGCCTGATCAGGTCCCATTGGTTAAGTGACTGTTGCACTTCCTGGGCTACTGGAGATTTGCTCAGGAAGTTGTTCCCTACTCCTATCTCATGTAGGGTTTCTCCTACTTATTCTTCCAGGGTGTTAGAGTTACATGCTTGATATTGAGGTATTTGATCCATTTGGTGTTGATCTGTGTGCATGGTGAAAGGAGTGGGTCTAATTTCATTTTTTAAACGTGTTTATCCAATTTTTCCAGCACCATTTGTTGAATATGCTATCTTTAGCCCAGCTTACATTGTTGGCACCCTTGTCAAAGACTAAATGGCTGAATTTACTTGCATTAAAGGCTGGGTCTTCAATTCTATTCCACTGGTCAGACTGTCTGTTTTTCTGCCAATACCATGCTGTTTTAGTTACTATGGCTTTGTAGTATATTTTAAAGTCAGGGATGGTGATACCTCCTGCGTAATTTTTTCTGCTCAGAATAGTTTTAGCTATTCGAGGTCTCTTACCCTTCCAAATAAATTTTGAGATTATTTTTTCAATGTCTGTCAAGAAGGAGGTTGAGATTTTTATTCACTACCTTGGTTAGTGATATTCCCAGGTATTTGATTTTGTTTGAGGTTATAGAGAATGGGATAGTTTCTCTGATGTCTTTTTCTGATTGTTTGTCTTCTGTATATAGAAAGGCTACTGATATTTGTGTATTAATTTTGTAACCTGCAACTCTGCTGAAGGCATTGATCACCTTCAGGAGTTTGCTGATACTGTTCTTTGTATCTGATATGTATAAGATCATGTCATCTGCAAAGAGGGATAATTTGACTTCTTCATTTCCAATTTGTATCCCTTTCATGCTGTTCTCCTGTCTTATCGCTTGGGCTAGAACTTCAAGCACTATGTTAAAGAGTAGTGGTGATAGTGGACACCCCTGTCTTGTTTCTGAGTTAAGCAGGAACTGCTTGAATCTTTATCCATTGAGGATGATTTCTGCTTTAGGAGATCTGTATATTGCTTTTATCATTTTGAGGTATAGGCCATCTATGCCTATTCGTTCCAGGGTTTTGAACATTAAGTGGTGTTGAATTGTGTCAAAAGCCTTCTCAGCATCATTTGAGATGACCATGTGGTTTTTGCTGGTAAGTTTGTTAATTTGGTGAATATTTATTGACTTTCATATGTTGAACCAACCCTATATCCCTGGGATGAAGCCGACTTGGTCAGGGTGAATTACAGACTTCATGTGGGTTTGTATTCGGTTTGCTAGGACTTTGTTTAAGATTTTGCATCCAACTTCATCAGGGATATGGGTCTGTAGTTTTCTTTTTTTGTTACATCCTTGCCTGGTTTAGGAATTAGGGTGATGGTAGCTTTATAGAAGGAGTTTGGGAGCCTACCCTCTTTTGCTATGTCCCTGACAAGATTCAAAAAGAGAGGTTTCAGTTCTATGATGAAGGTTTGGTAGAATTCAGCTGAGAAACCATCTGGACCTGGGCTTTTCCATTTGGGGAGGTTCTTGATTACCGATTCAATCTCTTTGATTGTTATCGGATTGTTTAGGATCTTTATCTGCTCTGGTCTGAGCTTTGGAAGTTGGTAGGTGTCCAGGAATTTATCCATTTCTTCCAGGTTCTCTAATTTTGTGGAGTAAAGGTTTTGGAAGTATGACCTGATGATTCTTTCAATCTCTTCAGGATCAGTTGTGAGTTCACCCTTGTCATTTTTTATTTTGTTAATTTGGGCCTTCTCAGCTTTTCGTTTGATTAAATTGGCCAGGGGTTTGTCGATCTTATTGACTTTTTCAATGAACCAACTCTTTGATTTGTCTATTTTTTCAATTGTTTTCTTTGTTTCCAAGTCATTAATCTCAGCTCTGATCTTAATTTTTTCCTTGCGTCTTGAGCTCCTAGGGTTGGATTTTTCCATCTGTTCTAATGACCTTAGTTGTGAGGAGAGTTGGTTGATTTGAGACCCCTCTGCCTTTGTTATGAAGGCATTTAGTGCAATGAATTTCCCCCTTAGAACTGCCTTCATTGTGTCCCACAAGTTCTGAAAGTTTGTATCCTCATTATCATTTGTTTCTAGGAAGTTCTGGATTTCCTGTCTTCTGATTTCTTGTTTGACCCATTCATTGTTTAGGATCGAGTTGTTCAGTAACCAGTATCTGTTGAAATTTTTGGATCCTCTCCCATTGTTAATTTCTAGCTTTAATGTTTTGTGATCTGATATGATGCATGGGATTACATTGATGTTTCTGAATCTGCTGAGGCATGATTTATGGCCCAATATATGGTCAATTTTGGAGAAAGTTCCATGTGCTGCTGAGAAGAATGTGTACTCTGTGTCCTTTGGGTGGAATGTTCTGTAGATATCTGTTATCCCTAGTTTATCTATGGTGCCATTTAGCAACTTGATTTCCCTGCTTGTCTGTTGTTTGCACGATCTATCTAGGGATGACAGTGAAGTGTTAAAGTCTCCTATTATGATGGTGTTGGCATCTATATCTGCTTCGCTTTTGAGTAATTTATGCCTATTGAACTGAGGGGCCTTTGCATTTGGTGCATACATATTTAGTATAGTGATGTCAAATCAACCAACTATCCTCACACCTTAGGTCATTAGAACAGATGGAAAAATCCAACCCTAGGAGCTCGAGACCCTATGGGAGCGACTGACAGGGAGGCTACTAAAAATAGAATCTATGTAATCCAGAATGGTGTATATTTGTTAACCTACACTGACCTCACTCTCCGATGGAGATTATGTTTGTGTTTTTTGGGATGCAATAAGAGGGCTGGGGCCCTTCTAACCCTACCAACTGACCGTCTGCTGATAGCTGAGATCCTGGCAAGTTAGGAGCCACCAGTCATATCGTGGAGGAGCCATATGGAACCCCACAGAGAATGATGGGATTAACCAGTGGGACCCACATCCACAGACATTCAATCAACATAGGATAAGTCAGTGAGACAGAAACCTACAATTTTCAACAAAAAGACCCCTAAGCTCACAACAATAAAGCAGCCTTAATACTCATCCACCACAACTCAGGGAACTGTGCGGAAGAGGGGGTGGAAAGAATGTGAGAGCCATAGTGGGGGAGACTATCCAGAGGCATGGCACCCCTCAGTAACAACATACTAGAGCCAGGAGAACCTGGCCGAATACTAGGCTATCCATGGTTCCCTGTCACAAGGACTGATCCAGACGACCCACGGAGGAGGATATCCAGTTGGTTGGGGAAGGGGGGAGCATCAGAGTATTGGGGATAACAACTCATTGTTTACCCACTAAATAATGTAACTCATTATGGACAATAAAAATTTTTTAAAGTGGATAATGGGATGAGAACATGATCAAGGGAAAGAAAGAAAGGGAGAGAGAGGGAGAAAGAAAGAAGGAGAGACAGAGGGAAAGAAAAAAGAGAATGAGGCTCTCTGGAGAATCTGGCCAATATAATGCCTATATAGTTTATTGTTTTTCTTTTTTATTTACATTCTTTCACTTTCTTTTTATATTCCTTCCTTCCTTCCTTTCTTTTGACAGGGTCTCACATACCTCCTCCTTAATATGTAGCCAAAGATGACTTTGAAACTTCTGATCCTCTTGCTTCTACCTCTCAAGTACTGTGATTACAGGTGTGCATCAACACACACACACACACATGCACACACACACACACACACACCTATGTGGTCTTTAAGGGTTTCCAAGCTCTAAGAAAGAGATGGATAAATTCTGGACTCAACCTCTAGTCCATTCTGTAGGGAAAGGAGGTGGCATGACTGTCAGAAGGTGTGCTCTCCATTGTCTCATGGCTATCATCCCTCTCGATAGACCACCTGCTCCCTGGCATTAGTATGCATGGGCCACATCCCTTTTGCTCTTCTCCATAGCTGTCTTCACAGTACTCCTTAGGAGGTCCACCCTGGGCACTTACCTTCCCAAGGGCTCATTGCCAAAAACTGAGATTCAATAGTAGGTTACAGGAGGACTCTGAGCTCACTGATAGTCTTAGTTCTCCTAAAATCCCTACAAGATAGGGACCATTACACTACTATTATCAGATGAGAAATGTGGGGCACAAAAAGGGTACAGGATATGCCTGAATTCATAACTTGTCATGGAGAGAGCCGAGAGCCAAGCATCTCTACACATAGCTCTAGAGCCTGGGTTCCTTCTACGATATCTGATTTGCAGAGTTACTATTAGGAATAAGACATAGAGGATTTCCCTTGATTTTTCCCTCTTAGGACACCTCTCAGCTCGGGGGGGGGAGGGGAGTCTTTCTGCTTTTCTCCTAGATTCTCTTATTTCTCTCTCAGGTTGGGAGTCTTTCTGCTTTTCTCCTAGACTCTTTTTTCTACTCTCTCTTAAAATGAATATTTCATATTTTTAAAAGAATATGGTGTGAAAAGATATGCATGGTGATTCACACCTATAATCCAGCATTGGGGGTGGGAGGAGGACTAAGGATTGTGATCAGCCTGGGAGTGAGTTCCAGGCCAGCATGGGCTACCAAGTGTGATTTTCTCTCAAAAAATCAAAAATAAATAAATAAGGAAAGTAAGCAGGTGTGGGCTCATATAAGTGCAGCTCTGGAACATTCTGTGCACCATGAGCACCCTGGGACTCAGGCTTAGTACCAGGAGATAGAACAGGCTAGCCACAGCCATGTGCAACCAAAACACATAGTTGCTAGACATAGTTGCAGGTAGCATGAGGCTTGGAAACACAAAAGCCTACCAGAAGAGTCTGAGAGCTGGAGCCATGGCTTAGTTGATAAAACGCTTGCTATGGAAACATGAGCATGAGTTTTTAGAGCTCCAGAACCCACGTAAATGCAAGATGTGGTGGTGAGCTCCTGCAATCCCAGCATTGAGGAGTTGGAGAGCACAGAATCCCTGGCCATTGCAGGCTAGTTAGACTAGCTCAATTGGTGAGTTCTGGGTTTGGTGAGAGAGATTATCTGAAAGAATAAGGTGGAAGATACCCAGCATTGACCTCTCACATGCCTGCAAATATGCATGCATCTATACACACACCCATACACAGCATACACACAGAAGAAAAAGAAGAAGAGGAAGAAGGAAGAGAAGGAGGAAAAGAAGAAGGAAAATTTGCTTGCAGCAGCCATAGATCACCAGGCTTGTCTGAGAGATCGAGTTTAAATAGAACTGACCATATGAGAATGAGAGTGACCTTATTTCAGTGACAGTGTTGCTATTGAGCTTGGAGTTCAATAGAGGTGGCAAGGGCTCCGGGAGACCAGGGCATGGTCTTGGGGGTGAAAAGCACAGATTGAGCTCCAGCCATGACTGCATCCATGTGGAGGGAAATGTAAAACAGTGAGAGCAGCTCTCCCTAGGACGTCAGCCTTCTCTACTTCATGAAGAACAAATATCCTTCCTGAGAAAAGGAATGCCTTGGAAGATGGCCCTACAGCTGGCCATAGGGACAGGAAGGTGCAGCCACCCAGCTGGTACCTCACTCCACCTTGCCAGGCCAGGGGAGCTGCAGAGACTGGTGATTGTCTCCCCCAGACACTTCAGCTAAGAATCCCAGTCAACAAGCAGAGAAAATGGGAACACTAGATGGAAGATAGAATTAGGCAGGAATTCAGCCACCTTGATTGGGAGCTAATGTAGATATATGGGCTGAGGAGTTCACGTGTGTTCATGAGTCCTATTAACTCTCTGTCCATCTAACCACCTGTCTTTCCCCCTCTAGCCTCCAGCCCATGCCTCCCCCCTGTTCTGCCTGAACCCTGTGTTTGCACTGGGGCTCTTTGGTGGGAGGCACCGAGGACTTTCCAACATGGACCCTGACTCCAGATCAGATCATGATCTTAATGTACTCCTGTCCTGACTTGTACCCTCCACACCACAGCTCGAGCTTGCCTATCTCTGGAAGCAGTTATTACCCCCCCCATGGAGAATTAACCACAGCCCCTTGCAATAGGCTATAAAATGTTCCCCCAGAGACAAGCCAGTCTGCATAAGTACAGGTTGCTACATAAAATGCCATAAACTGGGTGGCTTATAAAAAGCAGACATTTCTCACTGTTCTAGAGGCTATCAGCCTCCAGGTTGCAAACAGCTGACTTTCTGTATCCTCACATAGCCCCAAGAATCAGTGAGCTCTAGATATAGAGAGAAACCCTGACTCAATAAATAAGGTGGAAAGTGATGTCAAACTCTGGTCACCACATGCACACACACATACATATGAACATGTGTGCACATATGTGCACATATACCACACAGATACACACACAAAAATATGCTGAAAAGAACCATTCATTTTTTTCATCTAAGATCATGCTCATGGGTGCTGGGGATTAGAGCTTGATGTCTTTGCGGAGCAAAAGAACTCTCTGATATTCTTTTCATAAAGGACACTAATCCCATCTATGAGGGCTTGCCTCCTAACCAGATCACCTCCTAAAGGCCTCACCTCCTAATACTAGCACACATGGGGGCACAAATACTCACTCATTGCACCATGGAATATCAGAAGACACCAGAAGCTGGAAAGCAAGGAAGAGATTCTCCTCTGGAGCCTCCAGAGGGAATGTGATTCTCCTGTACCTTGCATTCAAGCCAAGTAATACATCTGACCTCCACAACCATGAAAGAGTAAGTTTATGTCACTTTAAGTTGCCGAATTTGTGATGATGTGTTACAGGAAACCCATAGACCCTGGCAGATAGGTTGTGAAGAGTCAAGGTGACTCTCTATTTATATGCAGGCTGTGGCATGTGGCATGTGTAATTGCTCAGTAAATGGTAATTGAGTATTGACAGATCATGTGTGAAGGTGGTGCCAACATGTATCACCACAGAGCCACAGTGTCCATCTCCGAGGTTTCCCATCACCCAAGCTCCCAGAGAAAGGGAGGGGTTTCCTGAATCCAAGAGCCAATATGCATAGCCAGTGTATTCTGATCATCATATGCACACCCAGACTCCATAGGTGAGTGAAACATGAGGATGACTTCAGCCTCGTATCCAACCAACCTGCTCAGCCATCAGAACTCCATTTCTCCCTGGCTTTATTTCTAGAAGCCTGGCCCTGCTTATCTAGGTTTTAAGCCCAAAGATGGAAGAAAATGACTTACTTTGACTAGGAAGAGTTTTTAAATATTTATTTATTTATTTGTTATCTTTATTGCCCAAAATTAGATGCATTGGTTGAGTAAATATTGTGCTTATATTCCCATTTGCCTCCTCCTGTCCCCAGTCCCCTGGGTATCCTCCTTAGTGGGCACACTGGATCAATCCATGTGGCAAGGGATTATGGATAGCACAGGAGGCATCAAAGTTGCCCCCCCTTTATGAATTGTAGCTGAGGGGGGTAACGCCTCTGGGTAATCTCTCCCACCATGGCTCTTACAAACTTTCCTGCCCCTCAGAAGAAGAATATTGCTGCTTGTCATGCTTAAGAAAAGCCTCAGTGATGCTGTTTCCTTCCCTTTGCTGTGCAGCACCCACCAAACAGGAGCCACCATGGGGATATGATGAGTCCCAGCTCCCCACAGCCATTCCTGCCTATCAGGGAGAAACACATCAGAGATTTGCTTGTGTGTGTGTGTGTGTGTGTGTGTGTGTGTGTCTGTGTGTGTGTGTGTGTCTGTGTGTGTGTCTGTGTGTGTGTGTCTGTGTGTGTGTCTGTGTGTGTGCATGCACACACGTGAATGTGCATGCATGTGTCCATGGGCAATAACTTGCTGGGTTACTGAAAGCTATCCAGAGAGATCTTCATTGTGGATGAGCTCTCGTCTGGTTTCCCATGAGCTCCCTGCTCCGACTACTGAGCAGCTTGTTATGACTCTCCTCAAATAGCAATATTTCTATTTAGCAGCCTATATATGAGCTCAGCTGGCTCTAAAATGATGTGACATGAGATATGCTTCCTGAGTTATTTATGGGCCCTGTCATTGAAGCCTTGTAATAATCAATATGAAGTCATCATCTTTGTCCCAATCAAAGGACATCAAGTAAAACAAGAAGGGACATTTGGTAAGGATTCACTCACCTGAAATATTTTCTAAGCATTGGGGAATAAGGGGCCTGAGATTCCACCCATGGATAATACTAAGCCCTGGTCCATCCATACCTTGATCTCTCTAGAAGTAGGGGTGCAGGTGTCAAGCTTTAAAGGCAAGTAAGCTGCTTTTAGCATCTCCCACTTTCTTGTCCCCTTCTCTCTGCTTGCCAGGCTTGGCTTTCTGCACACAGTCAAGGGGCTGGATTCTACCCACAATTGAGACAGGTGTCTAAGGAAAACAAAGTTCTGTCTTACCTCTGTGCCAGGCACTCAGCTAGATGCTGGTGACTCAGAACTGAAGTTTGAGAGGCTTCGAAATCATGAGGGAGCCCGACACACATTTATGAGCTGCAGAACTTCTAGCCAGTCACCTCCCTTCCTGGAGACTTAGTGTCCTCATCTAGAAATAAGAAATCCCCATTACCAGAGAACTACAGAGAGGCTAATCTCAATAGAATTTTGCCAAATTAGAAATGTGTGTCCCATTTTATCTATACTGATCTCACACCCCAATGGAGATTCAGTTTGTATTTTTCAGAAGGCAGCAAGAGAGCCGTGGTCAATCCAACTCCACCTTGGAGCCACAGGTGGATGGCTGACATCCTGGCAAGAGATGAACCTCCCCAGGCCTATCGTGTAGGCCCCAAATGAAAGCCTTGAGAGAGTGACAGGATAGCAAGAGGCCTATAACCACAGCCAACCTGTCAACCCAGGATAAGTCAGCGAGACAGACACCAACAACTTCCAACACAACTTAAAGGAGAAGCACAGAGACTCTTAAGTTCACAACAATAAAACAGACTTAAAACTCACCCTCCATGACTCAGGGAACTGAGAGAAAGAAGGGGCGGAAAGATTGTAAGAGCCATGGTGGGAGAGATTACCCAGAGACAATACCCCCCTCAGCTACAATTCACAAGGGGGGGGCAACCTTGTTGCCTCCTATGCTATCCATAACCCCTTGCCACATGGATTGATCCAGTGTGCCCACCGAGGAGGATACCCAGGGGACTGGGGAGAGAAGGGAGGGACATGGGAATATAAGCACAATATTTACTCAATCAATGTATCTAATTTTGGGCAATAAAGATAAATTTTAAAAAAAGGAATCAGAAGTAATGATGGGGAGAGAAATCAAGACTCCAATATCTTGGATAGCTAGTGATAAGATAATGCTATCTTGTCAGAAATGGGCAAGAGCTCAGTGAATGACAGAGGACAGTCTTGCATGTTTCTCATGGTGCCCACCATTCAGTGCCCCATTGTACAAAGAGCAAGAGAGAGACCAGGCACACTGCTGCTCATCTGGTCCTTATATGACTGTCCTGCTTATGGACCAGGACCATGCACTGAGATATGCTGACCCCAACATGGGCATGGGAGCTGCCATTCCCACTTCCTGCCATCAGATACCATAGGCAAGCAGAAGCATTGCTCACCACAAAACCTCCATATTAGGAACAAAACCTCTCTGCTTTGAAACCCTCCATCTACAGACCACCCCAGGCCTATTTTACTGACACCAGGTCCACTATTTTTTTTAAACTGACCCTTTTGGACTGCCTAATAGCAAACTGATTGCTTCCCTCTGTGTTCTATCTGTGATCTATTGAGCATCAAGAAAATGTAGGAAGGCTGAGGATGTGGCTCAGTAGGTAGGAGTCCTGCTTAGCACTCATGAAACCCTGGGTTAATCCCCAGCAGTGTATAAATCATGCGTAGTGGCTCACACCTGTAATCCCAGGACTCAGGAGGTGGAGGTAAGATCATGAGTTTAGAGAGTGAGGCCAGATAGGCTACATGAGATCTTCCACACCAGAAGTCAACAGCCCTCATTTCTAACATGCTTTAGCATTTAGTATTTGTGTGACTTCCCTGGGCCTCGATTAATTACTCTGCAAAATGGACATGACATTAGTACCTGCCTCCCAAGTTTTTTGTAAGTCCAACTGGAACAAGATGGGGGAGACTGGCATCTGAATCTCTCTTAAACACAGCTAAGACACCTGCACATGATCTATAAATAAAACATCAGAAGACTCTTAAAGGTTAAAAGAAGAAAGTGGACCAGCTAGAAACCTTGGGATTTCATTTTGCTTCACAACACACACTTTCACCTGACAAATGGTGTCAGATAAGACCTGTAGTAGCAAGTTTTAAAAGAACACGAAGTCTCATGACACAATAACGAAACTATGCAAGTAATAATAAAAATCACTTGTCATACCATTCCACAGACAGGAATAATTAAGCAAATGAGAAGGTTGAATTGTCTAACAAGATTTTTAAAGCAACTGTCATAAAAATGCCTATGCAATCAATTATGACCATGCTTGAAACAAATAAAAATATACACAATCTTATCAAAGAAATGGTAGCTATAAAAAGAAGAGGATGGTAATTTTAGAACTGAAAACTGCAGTCACAGAAAGAAACATTTCTCTGGACATACTCAATAGTATGTGAGATGCAAGAAAGAAAGAAGTGAACTTGAAGGTGAAGCAATAGAATTTCCTCAGTCAGAAAAAAAAAGGGAAAACTTACTGAAAAAAATAAATCTGTGAGACTATAAAGAAAGATTAATATTCATGTCATCAAAGTCCTATGAAAAGAGAAAAAAGTGTGGGTCTGCTAACATACTAAAATAATGATTGAATTTTTTTCAAATATATTAAAAGGCAGAACCCTAAACAAGATAACTTAAAATCTATGTCAAAATGTCCATAAAATCCTGAAAACTGAAGACAAAATTAGAGTGTGGTGGACTTCCGGGGAAGATGGCTGACTAGCAGACACGCTGTACACCTCGGGAAATAAGGGCTAGGGTTTTCAGCAGGGATCCAGGTCATGGACACAAGCTGCGGCCACGCGCTGAATTCCACACACCTCTGAGCACAGGATCCGCAGGACTGGAAGCCGCCAGCGTGGACCAGCGCTCATAGGAGGCAGTGAGTTGTCCACGCAGGCTGTGCCAGACACCTTCAGCCCGGCGGCCGCCTGAGGCTTTCATTCGGCTTTCCTTGTGTTTCGTCCCCAACCCTCTGTCTATCCCGCCCCTCCCGGGCACTTGCGTGTCTTTCTTTTTCAACTTTTTGTTGTGTTTATTTTATTTTATTTCTTATATTAATATTCTTTCTCCATTGGCCATCTTTACATAGCCCCTCCCCCTCCCTACTCCGCTTTCATGTTTAATTTGGTTTTTAATCCTTTTTTTTCTTTTTTTCTTTCACCAGGACCGGGGGCTCCTTCGTAGCCCCTCCCCCACCTTCCAGTCTGCAGCGCATCTTCCCCCCCGCCCCCCATCGCTACTTGGTTTTCTTGTTTATTTTGGTTTTTTAATCCTTTTTTTCCTTTCTTTCTCTTTCACCGGTTCTTTATTTTTTTATTTTTATTTAATTTTATTTATTTTTTTTTCTTTCTCTGCCGCCTTCCAAACTGGTCTAGGGGTTCTTACGTAGCCCCTTCCCCCGACCTCCAGCCTCCAACGCATCTGCCCCGCTCCTTTTCTGCACCTGAAGAACCCATCAGCCTCACTATCTGCGCCCAGAGATCCCAGGTTCCAGCCGCTCCCGAATTGGCGACTCCCAGTCTGGATCCCGCGGCTTCCCGGCCCGGGCTGCTGCTGCTCCCGGGTTCCAGCTGCTCCTGAATTGGCTGCTCCTGGTCTGGATCCCGCGTCTTCCAGGCCCGGGACGCTCCTGCTCCCGGGTCGGGCCACTCCAGATCCCGCCGATCCCAGGTTCGAGCTGCTCCCGATTCGGTGGCTCCCAGTCCGAATCGCGCGGCTTCCCGGCCCAGGCCACTCCTGCTCCTGGGTTCCAGCCACTCCCGAATTGGCGGCTCCGGTCCGGATCGCATGGCATCCCGGTCCGGGCCGCTCCTGCTCCCGAGTTCCAGTGGCTCCTGGTCTGGATTCCGTGGCTTCCTGGCCCGGGCTGCTCCTGCTCCCGGGTCGGGCCACTCCAGTTCCCGCCGATCCCGGGTTTGAGCCGCTTCTGTTCTCGCCGATCCCGGGTTCGAGCCGCTCCCGTTCCTGTTGATCCTGGATTCGAGCCACTCGCGTTCCCGAGGCTCCCGGATCCCAGCCACTCCCATACCCGCCACTCCTGGGGCCAAGGGGCATGGGCTACTAGCAGGGCCTGAGCCACCCAACTTCCAGCCGCTCCTTCTTCTCCCCATGCCCCAAGCCACCAGGGCTTCCAGCCGTCCCACTCTCCTGCTGCCCAAGCTGCCCCCCCCAGCCGCCTGGGCTCCTAGCCTCCACCTCAGACAGGAGCTGAGCCACGTGGGTTCCAGACTGCAACCCAGGCAGCCAAGATTCCAGCTGACCCCCCCAGGGACCAAACCACCCAACTTGCAGCCGTCCCCCTTTCCCCCTGGGCCCCAAGCTTCCCGGGCTCATAGCCACCAACCCGGGTTCCAAACCACCCAGGATTCCAGCCGCCCCCGGGGGCCCGAGCCACCCAGGATTCCAGCCCCCACCCCGGGACCATAGCTGCCTGGGCTTCCAGTCGCTGCCCCAGGGCCCAAACCACCTGGGCTCCACTTCCAACCCCCAAACCGGGGTCTGAGCCGCCCTTTCCAGCACTCAGATATCTCATAGGCATCCCATCAACCACCTCAAGTGGAATCAAAATGGGCAGACCTCGACGTAAGAATATTACACCAACTGAGGAAAGCACGGCAAATGACATCAACAACACAACTAAAGGGAGCGAACAGAAACAGGCCCAGGAAGACACAAACCCTGACCATAATGGCACAGATCCTAAGGAGAACTTAATATTAGTCATGCAAGAAAAGATGGACCAACATATTGAAAGGGTACAAAGTCAGCTTATTAGCTTTGCCACCAGGCTAAATATAATGGAGGAGAACCAAATGGATGTCAGAAGAGACATATCAGAATTAAAGGCAAGCCAGCAAACTGAAGGTATCAAAAATCAGCTTTCTAAATTAACTGAAGACATCTGCAAATATAAGAATGACTGTCAGGAAGAAATAATGAAATCAAACCTGGAAATGAAATCACATCTCAACAGCATGATAGAAGCAACCCAAAAAGAAGCTGCAGAAAACAAAAACCATATTGAGATAATAAAAACATCCCTAGAATCTCTTACCAACAGGATTAATCACTGGAAAACAGAACCTCAGACATGAAAGACAGAACAGAGGAGAATTCGAGAGAAATCGAAACCCTGACAAAATTCAAAAGAACAAGTGAACAAGAATCAAGGGAAATGTGGGACACCATAAAAAGACCTAATCTCAGGATCATGGATATCCCAGAAGGAGAAGAAAACAAAACTAGGGGCATTGAAAATATTTTCAACAGAATCATTCAAGAAAACTTCCCATATTTGGCGAGAGATAATCCTGTACAGCTGAGAGAGATACGGAGGACCCCAAACAAATTGGATCAAAGAAGGAACACTCCAAGAAATATCTTAGTTAGAATGCCAAACATTGAGGAAAAAGAGAGAGTCCTCAGAGCAACGAGAGAAAAGAAACTCACATATAAAGGAAAACCCATCAGAATCACTTCAGACTTCTCCATAGAAACCTTAAAAGCCAGGAGAGCTTGGAACAAAGCGATTCTAGGCCTAAAGAAGAACAGATTCCAACCTAGACTACTCTACCCAGCAAAGCTATCCATCATAATTGATGGAGGAATTAAAGTATTCCACGAGACTAATCAGCTTTACAATTACTTGAGCACAAAGCCAAACCTTCAAAAGATACTACATGAGATTTCCCATGCAGACGAAACAAACAACTGACCCCAGGAGAGGAACAGAGAACAAGCAAGGTAATACAAAAGAGATTGCAACAACAGCTCAGAAACCAACCTCCATATTCTCTACAACATGGCAAACCTCACAGTAATAACTTTGAATGTAAATGGACTCAACTCTCCTATAATAAGACAAATGATAGCAGGTTGGATAAGGAAAATGGACCCTTCCATCTGTTGCATTCAAGAAACACATCTTATTGCTAAAGATAGTAACCTACTGAGAGTAAAAGGGTGGACAACAATTTACCAGGGATGTGGGAAAAATAAGAAAGCAGGTGTGGCTACTCTAATATCTGACAAAATAGACTTTAAGCCAACAGTAATAAAAAAGGACGATGATGGCCACTTCCTATTCATCAAGGGAACAATACAGCAAGAAGATATCACTATACTAAATATGTATGCACCAAATGCAAGGGCCCCTCAGTTCATTAGACAGTAATTACTCAAAAGCAAAGCAGATATAGATGCCAACACCATCATAGTAGGAGACTTTAACACTCCACTGTCATCCCTAGACAGATCGTACAAACAACAGACAAGCAGGGAAATCAAGCTGCTAAATGGCACCATTGACAAACTAGGGATAACAGACATCTACAGAATATTTCATCCCAAGGACACAGATTACACATTCTTCTCAGCAGCACATGGAACGTTTCCAAAATTGACCATATACAAGGTAATAAATCATCACTCAGCAAATTCAGAAAGATCATTGTACTCCCCTGCATCATATCAAACCATAACGCATTAAAGCTAGAAATTAACAATGGGAGAGGATCCAAAAATTTCAACAGATACTGGCAATTGAACAACTCACTCCTGAACAATGAATAGGTCAAACAAGAAATCAGACAGGAAATCCATAACTTCCTAGAAACAAATGATAATGAGGACACATCCTTTCAGAACTTGTGGGACGCAATGAAGGCAGTTCTAAGGGGGAAATTCATTGCTCTAAATACCTTCATAACAAAGACAGAGAAGTCTCAAATTAACCAACTATCCTCACACCTAAGGTCATTAGAACAGATGGAAAAATCCAATCCTAGGAACTTGAGATGCAAGGAAATAATTAATATCAGAGCTGAGATTAATGACTAGGAAACAAAGAAAACGATTGAAAAAATAGACAAATCAAAGAGTTGGTTCTTTGAAAAAGCCAATAAGATCAACAAACACCTGGCCAACTTAATCAAACGAAAAACTGAGAAGGCCCAAATTAACAATATAAAAAATGAAAAGGGTGATATCACAATAGATCCTGAAGAGATTGGATGTATGATCAGGTCATACTTCCAAAACCTCTACTCTACAAAATTGGAGAACCTGGAAGAAATGGATAAATTCCTGGACTCCGACCAATTTCCAAAGTTCAAACCAAAACAGATAAAGACCCTAAACAATCTGATAACAATCACAGAGATTGAATCAGTAATCATGAACCTCCCAAAATGGAAAAGCCAAGGTCCAGTTGGTTTCTCAGCTTAATTCTACCAAACCTTCATCTTAGACCTGAAACCTCTCTTTTTGAAGCTTGTCAGGGACAAAGAAAAAGAGGGTAGGTTCCCAAACTTCTTCTATGAAGCTACCATCGCCTTAATTCCCAAACCAGGAAAGAATGTAACAAAGAAAGAATACTACAAATCCATATCCCTGAAGAACTTGGATGCAAAAATCCTAAACAAAGTCCTAGCAAACCAAATAAAAACCTATATCAAGTTTATAATTCAACCTGACCAAGTCGGCTTCATCCCAGGTATGCAGGGATGGTTCAACATACGCAAATTGATAAATATAATTCACCACATTAACAAACTCAACAGCAAAAACCACACGGTCATCTCAATTGATGCTGAGAAGGCTTTTGACAAAATTCAACACCACTTCATGTTCAAAACCCTGGAAAGAAAAGGCATAGATGGCCTATACCTCAACATGATAAAGTCAATATACAGATCTCTTAAAGCACAAATCATCCTCAATGGGGAACGACTCAAGGAGTTACCCCTTAACTCAGGAACAAGACAGAGATGTCCACTCTCACCACTGCTATATAACATAGTGCTTGAAGTTCTAGCCCAAGCAATAAGACAAGAGAAGAGCATAAAAGTGATACAAATCAGAGAGGAAGACAGACGCGCTCCTCGGGAAACCTGAACTAGCTCGGCTTGGGAGCCCATTCCGGATTGCAGCTGCCAGGCGGGGCCAGGCCTCAGGCACCTGGGAACCTCTGCCAGTAATGGGAGGAAATAGGTGGCTTCTGCGAGCTCCAAGGACCACACACCACTGACAGGAGGGCACAGTCAGGTGGGAGAACACTGGGCTTTACAGTTTGGGGAGCTGGGGCTGTTTCTACTTCAGCATACTAATCGGAGAAAGGGGCCTATGTGGTGGATCTAAGACTAAACAGTCACAGACAGAGGGATCCAGACAGGTAAAGATCTAAGCCTCTCTGGGGACAGAACACCCCAACAGGAAAGACCTTTGTTTAAGATCAAACCTGGTGATCTTTCCACTGGAAGCAAAGCGGGCTGAACAGCACTCCCCAGGGTGCCTGAGTCCCACTCCCCTACCTAGACATGGGAAGAAATCAA
>PVHP010031670.1:0-20853 GCA_004024765.1 Zapus hudsonius | reverse complement strand
CCTACTTTTGTTTTCATGAGCCTGGGTTACCTCAAGTGGTAAAATATTTTCCAGTTCCCTTTATTTTTCCCTGAAAATTATACAATTGCATTTCTGTTTATTGTATAATAAAATTCCATAATTTATGTGTAGTATATTTTCATTATCCATCCATTAGGCTTCCTAATATAAGTAAACCAGCCATAAATATGAATGAGCAAGTATCACTGTAGTATGAAATAGAATCCTTTGTGTGCATGTCCAGGAGAGGTGTAGCTGGTTCATATGGCAGTTTTATTTTAGGAACGTGTATCATGTGTGTTTTGTTCCCAATTTATTGGGAATACTTCAATTTTTTTCTCTGCATAGCATGAGGCTTGTCATATATAGCCTTGATTAGCTGAAGTATGATCTGGCATTACAAGTCTCTCTAGGTTTTTAACATCAAGGGAAGGTAGATTTTGTAAAAGGCCTTTTCTGGATCTATTGCTTTAATCTCATTGCTTGTTATAGATGTGTGTAAATTATTCATTTTATCCTGGTTTAACTGTAGTAGGTCACATCTATATAGAATTTCATCCATTTCCATTAGATATTTTGCTACAGTGGAATTTAGATTTTTTTATTGTGTATCATTTTGATTTTCTGGATTTCACTGGTATCTGTTGCAATGTCTCCCTTTCTTCTTTAACATTATTAATTTTTGGTCTTCTCTCTCCTTTTTATTTTTCAGGCATGTGTGTAATTATGTAAATGTTTTTATGTGCATATGGGCACATAAAACTGATGGCACATATGTGGATGCCTGTATAATACTTTGGCATCGCTCCTCCTCTCCTTCCACTTTGCTTAAAGCAGGGTCTCCTCATGTCTACTACTATCTCCACCAAGATATTGACACCATGAGTTTCTTGTTTTCCTGTTTCTACCTTCCATCTTGCTATAGGTGTGCTGTGACTAGAAACATATGCTGAGACATCATATTTTTATGTGGGTCCTGGGGATCTGAACTCCAGTCTTCATGCTTGCATTGCAAGTGATTGATGCACTAAGCCTTCACTCCAGCTCTCTTTCTTTAGGTGAAATTGACTAAGGCTTTGTCAACCTTGTTTGTCTTTTCTATGAAACAACTCTGTTTCTTTAATTCTTTTTATTGCTTTTTTTTTTTCAAATCTCTGTTTCATTGATTTCTTCCCTGGTCTCAATTATTTCTTTGTACTTATTACTTTTGGATTTTGTTTCTTTTTTTTTCCGGTGTCTTATGGTGCACTATTGCATTGTTCATTTTAGACATATCTGATTTTGTAACACAGGAATGTGAGCTATACACTTTCCTCTTAAGAATGCTTTCATTGTATCCCAAAGGTTTTGTATGTTGTATTTTCATTTTTGCCCAATTTTAAAAACTTTTGATTTCCATTCTGATTTTGTCAAGAAGCTGCTTGCTCTTAATATCTAGCTTTATTCAATTTTGGCCAGACGGAATACAAGAAGTTGTTTGAATTTTCCTATATTTGTTGAGTCTTGCTTTGTGTCTTAACACGTGAATGATTTTAGAGTAAGTCACATGGACAATTGAGAAGAATGTTTTATTGTGTAGTGATTGTGTGGAATGCTCGGTAGAAGTTTATTCAATCTATTATGTCATTTAATTCCGGTCTTTCTGTTTATGTTTTTGACTATATAACAAAAAATAACACTGATGGAGTTAATCTGTGACTTCATATCTAGTAGTAAGTGTTTTATGAAATTGGCTGCTCTTATGTTCAGTGCTTATATGTTTACAATTGTACTTTCCTCTTGATGGATCATTCTGTTAATCTGAAGTGACCCTTTTTTATTTCTCCTCCAACTATTTTCAGTTTGAAGTCCATTTTGTGAGATATCATAATAGCAATGCCTGCTTGGTTCCTTGTTCTATTTGCTTGGAATAATGTCATCCTCCCCTCACCCCCAAGGTCGTGTCTATCTTTGATGTGAAGGTATGTTTCTTGGAAGCAGCAAAAAGAAGGACCTTGTTCTCTGATTAAATCTGCTAGTGTGTATCTTTTCATTGGGAAATGGAGACCATTACTATTCCGCTTTATTGTTAAACTTTGTGTTATATTTGAATTCCAGCTTCTTGGTAGCATTTGGTGCTTTCTTAGTCTTCCTTTTTAAAATTTGTTTATTGACTTTGTCACATCCTCTCTACCCCACCCCCATTACTGAGCACCCTCCTCAGTGGAGTTATTGGTATTCATTGTGGAGTCCTTAAGGCCTCACACAGTGTCCTGCAAAGGGTGCCTCAAGCTCTTTCCACCAACCCTGAGGCTCTATCAATCTTTTCACCCCTTCTTCCACAATATTCCCTGAGCTTTGACAGGCATGTTAGAAATTGAAGTTAATGTTGAATTCTCTGTATCCTCTGAATCTCTGTTTTGATGAGGTTGGAGAGACCACAGTATCTGTCACTATGTTCCTGGAACTGGTTTTCAGGCTAGCAGTGAGAACGGTATTTCATCTGCATTGACTCCTGGGCCCCTGGGAATGTGGTGGAACTTATATGTCTTATGATAGGCTGTCAGCTCTCTTGTATGATGTATCACTGATCTCCCCCATAGTCTCCACAATCTGTATGAAGAAACATATTTTCTAACCAAAGCTGAGAGCAGCTTGGGATAAAGGGGATAAGCATGAATATTTGAGAGACTTATTGATGTGTGTACGCACTATTCCTAGCCAAAGAGCAAAAGAGGCTGTCTCTGGAGTCTATTGGTTTTCTATCCATGGGAATCGGACTTGGTTTCCAGTACCAGGTATGAATTATCCCCAATAGAGCATGTCTCATGTCCAATCTGAGAAGAGTTAGACTGTGTGAAATTATTGCATAGGTGTTCATTTTTTTTGTCTTGGCTGGTTGATTTAGCATATTGCAAGATTTTCCTAATTTTTTATGCTTTTGGAAACCATTATTCCCCAGCAGCTCCCATAGCACTTTCTGGCTCTGAGGGATAGCTAGGAGGGAACTGGTTTCCCTCTCATGTTCTCTCAATGTCCTATGACTGCAAGCTGGGGTGTCTTCCCCAAATAGAGCCTTACCTTTTACCTCTGGCAGGTAACCAAGTGCATTGGAAATGCCTGTATTATTTTGGGAACCTCATGTGTCTCTCACAACAGCTCACTGTGGGGGAGAGGGCAATCCAATTCTGGCACTGAAATTTTCCTGCCAGCGCTTATGGCTTTATGGGTAATCTTTCTCCAACTTCTACCGGCTCGTCTGTTTGGACCCTGTGGATATCACATTCATCCACAACAGTTGATCTTTGCAGAGGCTAAGCCTGGGGACATGAAAACCTGTGCCCTGGGGGTGTAGCTCTTAGAACACAAGAAACTCAACAGCTTCTCCAAAGATTTCCTAATGTAATAAGTATGAGTTAGCAACTCGTGATCTGTTTTTTGTCAAGAATAATAAATATTTCTCAGTTTGGCCTAAATTCTCGATAGCTTTTAGTGCCTGAAACTCTCAATAAAAGCCGCATGTAAAGTCAGGTTGGGGTTTCACTCCAGCGGAGCCCCCTTTCCCTCCTTTAAATTCTGTCTTGTGCATTTTGATAATTTTGCATCCTCCCAGGTAATGAAGGATGATACTGAGAGGGTCCCCTCTCCTCCTTATTGAGGGTTATATCCTGTAGAATGCTACCAAGGAGGAAGGTTTTTCTGGTACTGATTTATGTTGGCATTAGTTTCTTGTAACCCTCTACCTTCCCTTACCCCTACCCCCGAAAGCTTTTCTCCACTCTCTGTTTTCTTTCCTTCTTTTTCTGACCCTTACCTTGTGTGTTGAGTAGGCCTTTCTCCCCTCCTTCCCTGTTTCACCATTTTCCTAGCTTCATTCTACTTCCATGTCAAGTCTTGATACTTACTACCAAGTACAATCAACTGAAGATGTTTCAGGTTAGAAACTGCCTATGGGAGAACATGTGGCATTTGTCTTTCTGAGCCTGTGACATCCTTGCATGATATTATTTTTTCCATGTTTATCCACTTTCATGAAAATTTCATTATTTTGTTTTTACTAACTTCTGAGCAGAATATCATTGTGTATATGTACCATATCTTTCTTAACCATTGATTTGTTGATGGGCATCTGGGCAGGTCCAGTTCCTAGCTAGAAAAGAACAGTGATGAATATGGTCTATGTAGTAAATAGTGGAGTCTTTAGGGTGTATTCCCAAAAGAGGAATAGCTGGAGCTAATAATCGTTTTATTTTCAGGCTTTTAAGGAGTTTCTATAGTGATTTCCATAATGGCTGTACAAGGTTGTACACCCTCTAGAAGTGAATAAGGATACCTCTTTCCTCACACCCCCAGCAGCATTTGATGTCATTTGATTTTCTGATGATTGTCGTTCTGACTGGAGTGAGATGAAATGTCATAGTTGTTAAAATTTATGTTTCCTCCATGACTAGATATGTTGGACATCTCTTTAGATGTTATTGACCATTTGTATTTCTTTCTTTGAGAACTTTCTGTTCAATTTCCTGTCCCATTTTTGAGTGGTTGCTTGAATTTTTATTGTTTAGATTTTTGAGTTCTTTGTAGATTCTAGATATTAAACTTCTTTCAGAAGTATAGCTGATGAAGATTTTCTCCCATTCAGTAGGTTGTCCATTGACCCTGTTGATGGTTTTCTTTTCTGTACAATAGGTTGCTAGTTTCACAAAGTCCAAGTTGTTAAGTGTTTACCTAATTTCCTAAGCTACTGGGGTCTTATTCAGAAAGTCCTTTTCTATGCCTATATCTTGAAGTGGTTTCCCTGTTAGTCATGTTAGTTTCAGGTCATATATTGAGGTCCTTGATCTATTTGGAACTGATTTTAGTGCAAAGTGAGAGGAGAGGCTCCAAGCTCATTCTTCTGCATGTGGCTATCCAGTTCTCCAGGACCATTTGCTAAAGATGCTGTCTTTTCTCCAGTGACCATTTTTGGCTCCTTTGTCAAAAATCATTGGAATTCATACCTATATCTTCTGTTCTATTCCATCCATCTCTTCCTCATTTCTCTTAAACAGTCCTAGAATTCCTTATGTTTTCCTCTGGCCTCTTCTTTTGTGTATTTATCGTTCTCTTCCATTTGCAGTATTCCTTCCATCATCTTTTGTAGAGCTAGCTCAGTGGCCATAACTTAGTGTAGCCTGCTGTCATCATGTAAAGTGCCACTCTTCTCCAATTCTGACAGGTACTTTTGCTGGATATAGTGGTCTGGGTTGGTGCTGTATTCTTTCATATCATTCCATGCCCTTCTGATTCTAGAGTTTTCCTGGGGCTGTTTTTCTATGCTCCTCAGATTTTCTCTTTTGCAGCTTTCAATATGCCCTCTATGTTTAGTATTTTTAAAGATATTTTTATTTGCTTGTGAGAAGAGAGAGATAGAGAGAAGAGAGACAGACAGAGAGAATGGGCATGTCAGGGCCTCCAGACATGGCATACGAACTTCAGATGCAAGTGCCACTTTGTGCATCTGACTTTACATGAGTACTGGAGAATCAAACCCGGGTGGTTAGGCTTTGCAGGCAAGCACCTTAACCATGAAGCAATCTCCCCAGCCCCCATGTTTAGTGTTTCAATTATAATTTGATAGGGGATGTTTCTGTTCTTGTCCTGCCTGCTTTCTGTTCTGAATGGCTCTTGTGTCTAGATAATCATCTCTTTCCCTAGACTTAGAAAATTTGTGTTGATAGTTTTATTGAAAGATATTTTTATGCCTTTCACATAATTTTCCCCTTTTTATGCCCATAATTGATAAATTTAGTCTTTTTATGGTGTCTGAAAGATCTCACCTGTTCTCTTCATACATTTTAAGAATATATCATTGTCTTTGACTGAATGAACCAATTCCTATGCCTTGATCACAGAGATTCTTCCATCCACAGAATACATTCTATAAAATCCACTGATTTTACGTTTTATTTACTATATTTTTCACTTGCAGCATCATTTTGCTTTCATAAAATAAACAACTTTATTAAAAATTTACATACCCCTCTCTGACTACCCTGCTTTGTCTCCCTTTCCCATTCCCCACCATTAATTCCCACTTTTTATATTGATATCTTTATTTTTTTCCCTCCTACATCATTCATGGGCCCAATATTAGGCAGTTCTTATATAGATAATGACAATATTAAGCAGTTCTTGTACAGATAATGTGTTTTCCTTAATATTTAACCTCTTTATTAAAATCTATTATCATATCTTGAATTGACTTCTTTCATTCAACTATGTTTCCTTGAAAGTCATTCAGGGGAAAATTTACATCCATTTTTAATTCATTAACAGGCTTATATTTTTGCTCTTTGAAATATTTGAACATACTTGTATTGACTTAAATTCTTTGGAAATTTTTCTAAGTTGTTCTCACTGGGACCATTACTATGGTTCTAATTTTTTAAAAGAATCATGTTGTCTTGGCTTTTCATGTCATATGTGTCTTTGCATTATGACTTGTGTATCTGGAAGGTGTTCATTAAAGGAGTCTTTGTAGCACATCTTCACTGAGTGTTTGCACTTGTACTTGATGTCCCTCAGCTTAAGTGGTCTTGCTTGGCTATGTGACACTTAAAGTGCAGTCATGTAAACACTTGGTTTTCATTCATGGGTACCTGAGGTAATCCTGACATGGTTAGGAGAGGGTGTAACCTCCGATTTCATGAGAGGAGTCTATGTGGTAGGATGGGGTGTTTTCTTGTCATCTCAGCATCAAGGGTCTGTGTTGTGTTCTGGTACCACAATGCCAAGGTAGGGGTCTTGTTGCATATGACCTCATGGGCCAGTGTCTTTTCAGTGCACCCAGACTCTGGTGTGCTATGTGCAGAGGTGTGGTCATGCGGTGTCTGGCCTCCAGGGCCAGGGTCCTCATGGTAACCAGAGTACTAGGTCCTGAGGGTGAGCCTTTGAACAGTGTATGACTGCAGAGGCCAGAGCCATTTAATGACTTACTTTCACATCTGTAAATGTGTGTGCATATGTGTATGCATGTTCATGTATGCAAGTTCAGGCACAAGCATGCTACAGACTGCATATGGAAGTTAAAGGAAACCTCCTCACCATCCACCTTGTTTGAAACCAGGACTTTTGTTATTTGTCACTGTGTATGCCAGCCTAGCTGGCCCATGAGCTTCTGGGAATTCTGTCTCCACCTTCCATCTTGTAGAAGAAGCACTAGAATTATAGACCTATGCTAATGCATCGGGCTTTATGTCAGTTATGGGGAGCTAAACGCAGCTACTCAAGTTTGGACAGGAAGCACTTATTTCACTGAGTCACCATCCCTATTTTGTGATTTTTATGACATTCAAGTCAAAAACTCAAAGCATAATTTTAAAAATCAAACATTCTAGCACAATGAAATCCAAAGATATTTTTATTTGTCACATGCAGAAAAAACGGACACTTTAAAAATATTAGAAAAGGAAAACTGACATATCGAAATTTAGAGAAAAATGGTCTGACTTGGAGCTTACTAAGTGAACTCTCAAACAAACAGAGAGTCAAACACCACATATTCTCCCTTATATGTGGTTCCTGACCAGGTTAACTGTAAACTCTACACAGATCAGTCAGGATAAGTGAGAGTTTGTGAAAGGGGGTAAGGAATGGGGGAGAGGATGACTTAAGCAGGAAGCTAAGCCAAAAGTGTTTCAAAAGCACAAAATTCTCACGTGTATACTGTAATCTATTGAGCAAGTAGTGGGCATCATCCAGAACTTGGGACCCCAAAGAGAAATGCACGACACGAGTGATTTACAAAGAGGCCACTAATAATAGAATCTAGCTAATTCAGAAATGTGCAACTAAATTAAGCAATACTGATCTCACTCTTCCATGGAGATTCTGTTTGTACTTTTCAGAAGGCAGAGAGAGCGCACAGGCTGATAGCTGACATCCGGGCAAAAGATGAGCCACACCAGATCTTCCATGAAGTATCCACATGGAACCCTACAGAGTGGTGGGATAAGGAAGAGACCTATAACCACATTCAATCAGTCAACACAGGTAAGCCAACCAGACATACACCGATGATTTTCAATGCAACCTAAATCAGAAGTACAGAGACCCCCTAAGACCTCAACAATAAAGCAGCCTTAATACTCACCCACCATGACTCAGGGAACTGAGGGGAAGAGGGGGTGGAAAGATTGTAAGAGACATGGTGGGGGAGAACTCCCAGAGACATTGATCCCCTCAGTGACATACAAAGGTGGGTGGAACTGAGTTGTCTCCTTGGCTATCCATAATCCCCTACCCCATGGACTGATCCAGACTACCCAAGGAGAAGGATATCCAGCTGTTTGGGGACAGGGAGGAGGGAAATAGGGATATCAACTTATTATTTGCTCATTCAATGTCTCTAATTATGGATAACAAAGAAAAAAGAAATAAATAAATTTTAAAAATACAAGAAGTCTTTGTTTGCCATAATCAAAGCATTGTGGTTCTACAAAAAGATCAAAGTTTGCATGTATAGTAAAATCGCTGAAATTTATAACAATAGTCATGAATCTGAGCCGATGTCTTTTGAGCAGTGTTTCTTGGCATTTTGTGCCTTCACAGCATGCAAAGTGAACACATCTGTGCTCACATCCAAGGCTGCAGAGAAGTCTCAAGATGTAATACAGGCCAGCACAGCTAAAGAATGAAAGTGGATAATTCCAAAGGTACTGATACATCAAACTCAATGCTAGAGTGGCTTCATATTATTTCTAAAGTCTCCAAATAGTCACTTTTTCTGACAAACTTTATCCTGTCATGGTGGTTGGGAACTCTGTTCATTTTGACATATACAGTAGAGTATGTATGCCTTATTATTTATAGAAAGCTCTGCTATAGTAATCTTACAAGATTTATTGTTCCTGGAGCCAGATATAAACAGTTATGTTACCTCTTATTCCCTTATGAGTGAAAGCAGCTTTGCATTGACAAAAAGAGTTGTTTCTTAATAAAGTCCAACTTTCATATTGACTTGTCCTCAAATTTATTTCTGCCATGAAGTCAAATACTTAAGCTGCAATGGATTAGAGGTCTCCAGGCTTCTTCAGCTGCTGTGGGAAACACATGGACTGAGCCTGGCTCCCTTTCCTAGTGCTGCTGATAGAACCATATCTCTTATTTAGCTGCAGATGTTATTGTTTCATTCTTTCGTGTTTATTTGATTTTTAAATATTGAGGGCTGGAGGGATGGCTCAGCAGTTAAGGCACTTTCCTCCAGTACCTAAAGCCCCCGGTTCAATTCCCCAGTACCCACATAAACCAGACCCATAAGATGGTGGCCCTGGTGTGTGCTCTCTCTCTCTCTCTCTCTCTCTCTCTGCTTGAAAAATGAATAAATAAAATATTTTTTAAAATATTGAACAAGCTCTGTGTATCTGTAATAAACCCACTTGATGGAGGTGTACAGAATTTTTTAACATATATTGAACTGACCAATTGATATTTGAACCTCAGGTATCCTATGTCTAGTCAGCATTCATATCTAGTGATTAGGTTTCAAAGTTATCTCTTCTACTCATCACCATTATTATATTCTGGATGATTTATACCACTATAGTAATTAAAATTACTTACTGCCCAGTGTGGTAGCACACACCTTTAATCCCATCACTCAGGAAAAGGTAGGAAGATCGCCATGAGATTGAGATCAATTTGAGACTACACAGTGAACTCCGGGTCAGCCTGGGCTAGAGCGAGACCCACCTTGGAAAACAATTATTTATTATGCAATGGCTTCTGTGATGTTCTGCCCATTCCCTGTGTTCTCCCAGCCCCAAGACAGGCGTTTTATCTTTCTTCAAAGCAGAATATATTTCAATTTCTCAGTATGTGTGTGACAGGTCATGCCTCAATGCACAGCACTGCTTCTCCTCCTCTTCTTATCACATGAGAACAGTCACATCCTCTATCATCCACCTCCCCTTTTCTCCTCTGTTTTGTGCTCCTCTATGGTCTTATCTGAATTAGTTTTCCATTTTTCCCATAACAAACTTTCACAAACACAGTAGCTTAAAGCAAAGCAAGCTCATCATCAAATCTTTCTGGAAGTCACCTCTCTAATTGTGTCCCTCTGGATCAAAGTGGAAGGGCTGTGTTCATTCATGGTGGTTAATTTCCCTGACATCTCTAGTTTTGGAAGCACCTGCAATCCTTGGAACCTGGTCGCCTTCTTCAGACTCCGCAGGGCACCATCACTCTGGCCTTATTTGTTTTAATGCAACCTCGCTGGTTCCCAAGGAGATACAGTACCACGATAGCCTCATTCTCTGAAAGGTCCTCTCTAAAGCCCTACTAACTTTTCTGTTGTACAGGCAGAATAATGAGCACATTTTGAATTTTGAAACAAGATGCAAAGTTCAATTAGGAAGCATTTTATGCTATTGCTAATTGAATATATATGTATATATATTCAATTATATATTTTTCAAATATATATATATATATATATATATATAATCACATATTATACACCTGTGCTTAATGCATTTCTCTGAAACTTACCTCTTAAGTGACCTTAAATAATGCTTCATGCCATTCTACCAGCTCCAGTTTCTTAAACTACAAAAGAGCTAGTTGTTACACTTGTTACTGAGCACTTAGGTTTAAAGATCCACTGTAGAGTTCCCATGTATTTCAAAACAAATTAATGTGGAGAGTGCACAATTCAAAGATGGGTTTCCTATAAGTGAGAGGCAACCCACTCTGATAATATCAGGAACATGTTTGTTGGGTAAACACAAAGAAAATTAAGTGAGCCAGAATCAACCAATCCACATTCCTTCTACTTCAAGGAAATGTTGAATTACATTTGTCCCATTTCATTTTGATTATATGGTTACCTTCCTATTTATTTCAAAATATAGGAGCTACCAGAGCCTTGGAGGGCATTCTAAGAAAATTACAAACACAATCATTAGGCAATCAATTTATATTGAAAAACTAGATTCCTTAATACAAGAAAACTAAACTGAAATAGAAAAGAGTAGAGATGAATTACCAAGCCTGGTTATATTTTCTATTTATATTGAGAATGGTTAGGATGAGATGATGTGACCTACTTGAGCCATCATCAGTCTGCTTGTCTTTTTTCTGTAATCTTATGGCTGTGTTGTAACATCAGTCTCTCTCCAAATCCCTTTACTCCAGCTAAAAATCATTCCAGGTAGATCTATGCGTAGTGACAGCTTGGCCAGAAACCAATCCATTGTCCAATCTGTGAGTAGAACTGTCCACTCTGATTATTAATCCCTTCCATTTCCAGGTCCCAATGTCCCATGCCCCATGGAAGGCATTAAGTTTTAACTAACACAAACTCCTCTAGTGACATTAAAATATAGGATGATTCAGGATGTATTCAGAGTTCAAAACATCATCATGATGTTACATTCAGGACTAATACAGATTTCAAATCACTGCCAGGTATCTGTGACATAAATAGTATTTAACAAAAATGTCATTGTACAAAGAAAAATCTTTTCATAGCCCAACTTTTTTCTTTTTTTAATTTCTTGTATTTAAAATTTTTATTGACAATTATTATGCATGAATTAATGTATTTTAATTATAATTGCCTCCCTTTACCTTCTCTTCCTCCTCCTTCCGTTAACCCCTTTGTTCTCAGCTAGTCTCTCTTCTACATTGATGTCTTCTGTGTTTATGTGTGTGATGCTAGTTTAACTTGCCTGAACATGGTTGGGGTGTTATCTGCCAGAGAACAGGCAACTTACTGCCCTCTCCCACAGCAATCATTGAATGTCAATAACTCCTCAGAGATGAACGGGGTCCCCCTCCCCTACTTCACCATTCAAAAATAATATTGATGCATCTTGTGCAGGTCTTAGACAGGCAATGATCATCACTGAGGGGTCATGACTGCAATGATCATGTCATGTCCAGAAGACAGCATCCACAGCACACTTCCCCATCCTCTGGCTCTTACACTCTTTCTCCAATGTTTACTGAGTCTTAGAGAGGTGGTATGGTTTTACTATTTAGTGATGGACACTCAGCAGTCACTGTCAGTGGGGTGATGAGGTTTGAGTCTCCCTTGTAGTTACCACCCAGTGCAAAAAAAAAAATATGTCTTCTTTGATCAAAGCTGAGAGCAGCATTAATCTATGGACATAAAAATAAACACAGGGTAATTTAATTCAGCCTGGCCTTTCCTATTTCTCCCATCATAACTGATACCATGAGCAGAGTGACCTGTCCACAAGTATAAGAAACAATGTGCCATCCTGCCCTGATATCTGATTGTCCTTCTATACCTGACTCATCATCACTAAGCCATTCTGAGTCCCTAAGACAGAGTATTAAAGGGCACCTCTTCTTGCATAGTCTGATCAATTAGTCATGATGTGTTCTCTAGCACATTTAACACATGGTGTCAACATACCCAACACATTTCTAGATTATTCTGTTAAGACTGTATTGTCCTGGAGGCTAGGCATTATACTTGGGACACACTGAATCTTCCAAGTAGGACCTAGAAGTGAGCAAAAACACAGAATATACTTGTTGGATGTGTTTGTATTTAGTCAGATCACACTTATTTGCAATATTTAAGATTTATAGACTTGCCTGTCGTCCATTTGCCTGCGAAGAGGTGTATGTGTGTGTGTGTATTAAATTAGTGAGCCCAGATTTAATTAGAGCAATTGACATTATTTTAATAACCATTAAGGATAAACCACCAATGTAATAACACATTCATTTTTATATTTGCCATAATTCTCTTCTGTGGATCTCAAAATGAAAAGATTTATCATTTTCACTGCAGAAGTAAATATAAAGTGATAAGAATACTGCACATTCATTGAGTTTTATATGTTAAAGTCATTTGGAAATGGCCAACTTTTTTCTACTTTGTTGTATTGTATGAAGTGCTTCACATTGCTAAATGCAACTTAAATCATCTAATAGACAACATTGATGGTAAATACTTGCTCTCACCATGCAGAGTTAGCCTATCCAGACTTCAACTTTTAGATGGATCCAGGAGGCAAGCACTCTGGAGTCATCGCCCCACATCCATCACAAGGACCATTTTTACTTCTCAGCTGTATACAGAGGAATCCTTCCCTGTGCCTATTTTGGCTTCTAGAGCCTCACTCTCCTCTTCCTACAGTAGATGGACTATTGCTTCTCCCTCTCTTCTGCCTACAGTGGAGGATCCATTCCTTCTCCCTCCCCTCTTCATGCATTGGGGGAGTTATTCCTTTTCTTTCTCTTCTTACAGTGGAGGAGCTTGATATGGATTAAGATATGGGGTGTGGGGAAGGGTTAGAATTAAGAGAACCCCCAGTAAAAATATCAATGCACCCCAAGTTCACATGCTTCATTCTTAATAATAAATCTTTTCCAAAGGAAAGGATGTGGTCTTGTTACTGTATGACCATGGTCTACCACATGCCTATAATACAAATAGCTGTGTAAAAAGTAATTTAATGATATAATGAATGACATTCTGCTGAAATTAACTGTCCATGATAAATAAGAGCCACATGTAAAATTTATTACATTTGCAGACATGATAAGTGAGCAAAAATAGGGGTCGCTTAACCAAGAAAATGTCATCAGATACATTTATTTGTTACCTCTCTAGATGTCAGACAGGAAAGGGAAGCTTCTAGAAATGGACTTTACTTGAGACTCAATAGGACACTGAGGTAATGGACAGCAGGCCCTTTGGGATGCACTCACTGTATATGCTTTTCTGCCTGCGGCAGGAACCATTACTGCTGCAGTGAATCTGGAAAGCTAGTCTCACAGCTGGGAAGAAAGTTCAAATTTAAAGGGATGCCTACATTTCTGCCTAAGGGAAGTTTAGGTTTTTTTTTTTATTATTTTTTTTGGCAGATTTGCAGATTTAACTAGAGAAAAAATATAAAGAAGAGCATTACGAGGAGAAGGATGGAACTCAAAGCTGGTTTCAAGGGGAGGGGGGGAGTAAAGGACAAGCAGAGCACAAAAGCAACTCATTGATAACAACAGTCATTTGGAAAGACACATCCCCAGATAACAACTACTGAAGGGAAAATACAGCTCCTCGAGTCTGGGAAAATGTTTTTACACAGGATCTTACAGGGGTAACACCTCAAAGTATCTGAGAGAATGTTTTACGTATCTGAAGGATCCTATATCTGGTACCCTTTTGAAAACAACACCAGCCCAATCAACATTTATATGGTCACCTATTGTCTCTTAATAGACAGTTGCCTAAGGAGTCCCAGACCCAGGAAAACTTTATCTGCAGAGTCCTCAAATACCCTCCTAAAAGCTTTCCATGAGGGGACATGACTTTCACTCATCCCGAATGAAACAATCCTTGTCTGAGTGAGCCCAAGTTGGTGTACCTTCTGTCTCAATTTCCTTACAGCTACCTGGAGAGAAAAGAAGGCAGCCTCTGTTTGAGCTTCTCAAGGGGCTCTTCCATGTTACATATCATTCTATTAATGCTAGAGATCACTCTTGGGGGGCAGTGTGGTCAAAGAATACATGCTAGAGGTCAGGATAAATATCTCCTGAGAATCTTGTTACTTGTACGTACTGAATTCGCCCACCCTTCTTGCCACCAATGTTCAGGAAAACTGTATCCATCATCCCCACTGACTTACCGTGCTCACACTTGGGACAGGTTGGTAAACAGGTAGGAAGAGGTGTCCAAGCATGTATGCAAGACCAGAAGTGAGCCAATCTCCAGGGTGGATTTTCACCATTACACTTTTGTTTTTTAAAATTGGGCTTTCTTGAAAAGGAAGTTGAGTTGTCTGGTTGTGGCCTCTTGATTTTCTTTATTTTTTGAAACCACTGGCTTTTATGACTATAATTATGGACTTAAAAAATTCTCATAAACGTCCTCATAGAATTGCATTAAATTCTCAAAACTATAGACCTGCTAATGAATTAGAAATAAGGCTCTTGCCCTGGAAGGAGAATTGGAATTGGAAAGGGAAGAAGCAACTGCTGCAAGACAGCAAGTCAGTGATTTCAGGCACAAACTGCCTTGTGTGAGCAGGAGGAGCTCACTGCTGAAGCTGGGGATGGAGCCTGAAGCACCTCTAACACAGCTGGTCATGTGTCAGGCTGTCTGCCTGGAAAGCTGTCCTGCTCAGAGCGGGTGTCAGCTCTCACCACTCCATCTGCCCACATTCAAACAGCAACTCATGCTAGAATTCAGTAGGAGAGATTTCACACTCCTAGTCTCCATACAGTTTAGAACAAAGTAAACAAAATCTGCAAATAATGAGAGAGCAAAGTGGGAGGGAGGGAGAATGGAGTTTCTAGTGCCTAGCTTTCTGTTCAGTAAAGAAAATGACAAACTTCTAAGCATATATTAAATATGATGAATCGAACTGGGAAAAGCAAAGTAACAATATTGAATTAAGGAAGGTACAATCTTCAGAGACATTCTCTACCTTTGTTTCTGAGTGTGTTTTCACATATGGCCTTGCTTGATGTTAACTGGAATTGAACTCTGGACCTTGTGTGTGGTAAGCAAGTGCTCTGTCACTGGTCTGTAGCCCCAGCCCTTTCAGGTGAGTTTTAAGGGAAATGGTCTATGGTTGCAGGTATAGACGGATAGGGTAATGTCAAACAAACTGTGCGATCAGAGCCTTTAAGTAGTGGGCCAGGAGTGTGCACAGGATTTAGTAGCATCTTGAGACAACATGGCTTCCTTTCTCCTGAAGGCCCACATGCATGTGCTACCTTCACTCACACACACACTCTCTCAGAAAAAAAAAAATGGAAAAAGAAAATAAAAACCTGTTTCAGGAATAAACCTAGTTTATCTGCCTGACCTTCTGAATTGTTTCAGCCTTCTGGGACCATTTATGGCATATCCAGTCCTTCTCTGAAAATTGGACAGCAGCATCGAGAGGCCTCAGCGTGCTGCTGTTTGGTCCACCACTGGCTTTTCAACATTAAAAAACCATCAGTGGCAGATAATGGATAGATACCCCATTCCTGCACATGTAAGACATGACACTTTAGGTAACGATCTGTTCTCCAAAGGTAGAGGAAAACTGGTTGAGTCACTGTGCCAGAGGATGATGGCCCACATGTGGAATCCTAACTTGCAGACTCTCTAAGTTGCAGGGGTTTTGACTTCACCAGGAATTACAGCCTAATTGCCCAACTCACCAAAAGGCTGGCAGGAAGCACACAACTACCAAGCCTTCCAGAGAAGTATCCAGCTGGCTGGGATTGAGGTTTCATGGTTGGGTGAGGAATGAGAATGTGTACCCAAGATACAGGGGAGGAGAGCAGGCCATGTCTTGGACTTGACAGTGCATTCAAGAAAATTGAGGTAGAGAATCGGCCCAAGCCTGGAGAGGAAGCCCAGCAAACTCAGAGCACGGCAGGAGCAATATGCAGTCACATGCCATGTTGCAGTTAGTGAGAGAATACAGCATGAGAGGTCAATGGAGCTGAAGCAGCCTCATCTCCTGCTGATGCCGTGACAATGAGCAGTGCAAATGTTGCAGTACAATGTACCTCACATACCTGTAAAGAAACCTGCAGCCAGGTCTATACAGGCAGAGCATTGCCATCACTAATTGCATAATACCTGTGAGTTGTAGTCAGCATCCCGGCTTACTTACTATCGTTTTATCATTCTGTAGAATAAATCCCTTGTGAAAACACAAATGTTACCTTAAAACAGCCTTGGCAAAGATCACGAGGGATCTGGAAACAGATGTTGTCATCAAATCAGGTGACAGCTTCATGCATGTTACTGCCCCAAAGACTTTCCAGTGGGATCAGGAGTGGAAGAGAAAGATGATGATATTGATTCCCTAATGCTGGATGAGGAAAAAGTGTGTGTGTGTGTTTATGTCTTAATTTTAAACAAAAAGTTTAAAAAGTACAACCAAATAAGTGAACAAATAAATAAATACAATTTGAATAGTAAAAACATATGGACTAAAGATATATAAAATAAAATACTGTAGAGTTGTACAATGTGTTTCAAGCTGTTATTACAAAAGAATCAAAAAATTGAAAACATGAAGATTTATAAGAAAAAAATGTTACAGTAAACTAAGTTGATTATTGGAGAAGGGAATTTTCAATAAACTAAATTTAGTATAGGCTAAGTCTACGATGTTTACCAACCTAGTGCAAGCAGTGAGCAGAAGGTTCCCAGCCTCCTCTTCATGCTCCCTCATCGCTCACCCGCTGGCTCACCCAGACCACTTCCAGTCTTGCCCACTCCACTCAGAGTGAGCGCCCAAACTAAATATGTTATTTTGATACCTCATGCCGTATTTTCACTGTACATCTGTGTTCACTTGCATGTCTTAGGTGTACACAGATAACATTGGGATGCCAGGTTGGTGTCTATGTGATTATATAAGTTTAATGCTATTAAGGAAAATATATTTGTATTTTTCCATACTTTCTTTCATGGAACCTGGGCATTTTTAAGATGTTACACCACCAATAACAGAGTTTTAATAATGTGTAAATTATTGATTTGCATTTAAAACACACGAGTTTATGGGTGTGGGTTTGACTCAAATGTCCCCTTATAAACTCATGTGCCTTGAATGTTTGGTTCTCAGCTGGCAGCAATTTGGGAGTTTGCCCAGACTCAGTGTGGGTCCAGAAGCTCTACCAGGGTCTTTGGTGTGAAATAGGTTAACTACTCCTTCCTTGGGACTCCTTTCATGGGCAGAAGGCCACAAGGCCTCAGGGCGTCTCTGTTGTCACCATTCCCAGCATGTGAAGGCACACAAATCCAACTTTACAAATTAGAATATGTCCTCTGTCCTATTAGAAATCCAGTCCGCTCTTGATCACCACAGCACAGCAGCACTCATTCAGGCATGCTCTTCATGCACACGCATACATGCACACACATACTTCAAATCTATTTTAGGATTTTATTCACTAGTATTTTATTTGTCTCTTCTTTTATGCTAAACTTTAACTATGAGCTTTACTTTTGTGTAGTACTTAAGGCTTTTTCTACTAATGCATTGACTTGAATAAATGACTGAAGACTCTTTCTTCTATGATATTAGCCAGCTCATAGTTAAAGATTAGCATAAAAGAAGAGACAAATAAAATACTAGTGAATAAAATCCTAAAACAGATTTGAACACATTTTCAACAAGGATATATTTCAGAAACACAGCATAGAGTGTTAAACAGCATGAGCACAGATCTGAGAAGAAATAAAAGTACTCTTGCCTTCTTTAGATTTGAGCTTAGAGGTATATAGAATTGGAAAGCATGTCAGCCCCTGGTTGATGATTAGAAAAAAAGGTGAAACTCCAAAGTAACTCATTTTCTTCACCCAATCAAATTCAACCTAGAATTGGATACTCAGAATATGTATGGAGATGGCCATTTTCAGGGTAAAATGAAACATGAGGCTTTGTGGATTAGAGAAAGATACTGCCACACCAGGTGTGAAGGAAAGAAATATGCTGGGGATGCTGCTGGAGGCTTTTTTAGCTGCAGGACAGTGAGACACTCATGAGGGTCACACACCAGGAACCACAACTTTTATCAAACCTTTGCCAGAAGCCCCATTAGGAGCTCACAGGGAAGAAGAAAAGGAGAGATCCAGAGATACTTAAGATCTCAACAACAAAGCAGATTCAAAACTCACCTACTGTGACTCAGGGAACTGAGCGGAAGAGGGTGCAGAAAGCATGTAAGAGCCATGGTGGGGGAGAATATCCAGAGGCATCGCCCCCCTCAGCAACAATACACAAGGGGGAAGGAAAAAAAGAGAGAGAAAAACTGGCTACCTGGGTGCAGTTCATAACCCCCATCCTATGGACAGATCCACTATGTGCACTGTGGAAGGACCCCAGTGGGTAGGGGACAGAGAGGAGGGAAAGGGGACACATTCACAAGATTTGCTGATACAGTGCATATACTTAGTCACATTAAAGATATTTTAAAAGGAAGAAGAAAAGGGGAAATGCCCTGTGCCACTGCTAGCACTTCCATGATGGCAGCTGCACCACCGCTTTAAGGCCTCCACATGGAGGGCACATCGGTGCCAGTTCACATCTAACAAAACATGAATTCACAAAAGCAGGCCATCTATAGTAGAGAAATCTGGTAAATATCACCCTCAACATCTACGCATGATTAACACGTCTCATGTCAGACAATAAACTGTACCCTTGGTAATAATTCCACCTTGCCTTCTTCCCCAAACATGAGGCCCAGGATAATCAAAGCACGAACCAGAAAAGCCAAAACTAAGAGGAAAGCTCTTTATCAGGGCATTTTAGAAGTTTCAGGGTTATGAAAACTGAACAAAGGCTGAAAGCCTTGTCTAATTAGAGGAATTTAAATTGCCAAAAAGACTAAAGGTAATGGGCACTTCTGGATAAAAACAGATTTTGGTGGGAAACATAAGAAAATCCAAATAAAGTCTGTCAATTAGTAGCAATATATTGACACTAGAAACTCCATTTTGATAAAGAGATATTGAAGATAATAGAGATAGCTTTGATGCAAAGTAAACTCTCTCTTTAAAACAACTCTCTAATTATAAAATGAATTTAAAACTAAAAGTTAAAATAATTTCTGTTAAAATAAATTATTCTGAAATGGAAAATTTATTTTGAAATAATATTATTTAGCAACTGTCACATGTAAAATGAAGGCATTCTCTCTAAAATCAGGTTGAACAAATACTGTTCTTTCTAAGAATGGAAATATTTACATGTTCTATAAAAGAAGGTGAAAATATCTAGAAAAAATAACTTACATGTTTATTTGTTACCATTGTTACTGCTATAAATATTTTTGTAATATTTATATATTTATTGACACATTCTGTGCAAGAGATGTAGTTTCTAACTTTTTCTGTAATAGTATAAATTATAATAGTATAAATATAGGTACATATATATATACATAAACACAGAGATATATTCTCAATCTATAGGAAGGGATGAGAAAGATCTTTGATATGAACTTATCACTAGAATATTTTATTAAATTTATAAAAAGAACAAAATTATACAGAATAATATAGTTTGAAATTTTGGAGGATAAGGGTGATGAAAATATATTTTCCTACAGAAAATCTGGACTACATAAGCTATTAAAGTAATAAATTTCAAAAGGAAAAAGGCATACGGTACAGGGATGAAAGTAAGGCTTTTCTCAAAAATGTTTTCTTAAGTAACATTGATTTGAAAATCCTGTATTTTTACATACATAAAGTGTAAAATATAAAAAGTTATTAGTCTTCCTTCAATAGCTCATGCCCCACCCTGCACCTCAAATACCACAATCCACACATGCTTCTCTCTTGTGTGAAATGATGTCACATTTACATTGAATCACATACATTTTCCCACACTTCATATCATGTCTAGATTAGTTATACCTCATGCAGAGTAAATACAATGTAGCTAATTATTATATGGTATTATTTCAGAATTAATGTAAGAAAAAAATCAGCGCATGTTCAGTATAGCTCTAGTTTTTATCAAGTATTTTCTATGTGGCTGGTTCAATCCATGGAGGTAGAAGCAAGGATGTGGAGGGTTGAATATATATAAAAATGATAAAACTTTTACCAGATGAAGGTTTTCACCCAAGTACTTATAGTCTTGAAGGAAAAAATTCAGCCTAGAGACACAAACATTTTAAGCCAAGTTTATTTAGGAAAGCAAGGGATAGAAAGAAAGGTCGAAAGGGGTCAACACATAGACTGATCTGCACAGATTGTGTCTGTGGTCAGAAATTATTGTGCTCAATAGTCCAATATTTTATTTATTTATTTGTAAGCATACACAGAGAAAGAGACATAGAAAAGACAGGAGAGGAGGGGAGAGGAAAGGAGAGGAGAGGAGAGGGGAG
>PVHP010031669.1:0-20844 GCA_004024765.1 Zapus hudsonius | reverse complement strand
AGGAGTGTTGTCCACATGTATTGAGATTGGTGGGGGAAGCGGTCATAACACTGAGATCTGTGCAAGAGGACCTGTCTTCATACTTTCAAAACCCACTAAGCATTAGTCACCATACTGGGGTAGTACATATATTGCAGTCTGGTGGAGGGAGCTTCAATATTCTCAGACTTATAGCAGTGAACTTCATGGCAAATCGGTGGCTCCAGAGGTTGATCTTCCCACTGAACTCAGACTCTGGGCTATCAAACTTCAGTTATTCTCAGTTGATGAGGTCTTCTTCCCACTGAGGGTGAGGTTATTAAGTTTACTGCCTGGGCCAAGGCTCATGACATGGGCTGTCAGCATCTGGCCCTTCCCTTCTCCATTGCCTCCTAGGACTGTGTCTTAGCCTGGCCCTGTGGCAGATTGAATTAAAACTCCCTGACTTCCTATTATTTCCTATTCTCAGGCTCCCAGGGCAGCCTCATTGTGCTGGAGAAATCAAACTCAAAATGACTCCTTGGAGGCTGGTGAAAGCAATGGGCTTTTCTTGTGGATAGGACTGTCAGGGCCATCTGGCTTACCTTTTGGATGAGTCTTCTTCTGCTTCTCCCCTGCTGGCTTCTTTTTGCTGTGTCACCCTTTTGTTTCTCTGTACTTTTCAGTTGTCACTCTTGTGAATTTCTGAAGTGTTCTTTCTCTCTGGTTCTCTCCTTCCATTTTTCTTCCCCCTCCTCCTCTTCTTCCTCTTCCTTCCTCTCTCTCTCTCTCTCTCTTTCTTGCTCTCTTTTGCTCTCTCTCGCTCTCGCTCCTTCTCTCTCTTCCTTCCTCCCTCCCCCTCTCTCTCCCTCTCAAATAGAGTCTATATTTCCTTCACAAGGTAAAATGGAGGCAGCTTGTAGTCTGCCATTTTAACTGTAGGTCCTCAAGCTTGACAATGCTTCCTTGGCTGCCAAGCAAGAAAGTCAGTGGTAGTTTTAATAGGAAGAGATTAGCAGGAACAAAAAGAAGGATTTAAAGAAACTTGGAGTAGTAAATGAGACATTTACTAGTTGTTGGAATAAATATTTATATTTCCTTTTTAGAAAATTGTTTCAAGAAATACATCAATCACATTCTGAGGGATTGAAATCGTCAAAAGACCTGAGAAGTCAGCTTGGACATTTAAAATCAGAACTTTCCTTTCTAAGTACACTAACTGGTATCAATATAAGAAAGTATTCTATGAAGATAGAAGATACAGTGAACACTGAGATGACCGGAGAGGGTAAGCATGGCTTTGAAGCTCACCTAATATGCATAAGAAATTGGTTATAATGCTGAATTAAAATTCTACAAATTTACTGTTTAAAAATGTGGTTGTGGGCTAGAGAGATAATTAAGTGGTTAAGGCATTTGTTTGAAAAGCCTAAAGACCCAACTTGGATTCCCCAGTACCCACATAAAGCTAGATGCACAAAACCACAAAGTAGCACATGCATCTGAAGTTCATTTGCAGTGTCTAGAGTCCCTGGCACACCCATGTTTGTTCTCTCTCTCTCTCTCTCTCTCTCTCTCTCTCTCTCTCTCTCTCTGCAAGTAAATAAATAAAAATAAAGAAAATGTGGTTGTGGTGAACCTATTCAGTTAGATGTCTTGACCATCATATCAATCTCTTGAAAGTTTCATAAGGTGGGCTGGGCATGATGGTGCACTTAGGAAGCAAAGGTAGGAGGATCACCCTGAGTTATAAGCCAGCCTGAAACTACAGAGTGAATTCCAGGTCAGCATGGTGTAAAGTGAGACCCTACCTCAAAGAAAAAGTTGAATATGGTAAATATTAATGAACAAAACAAAACACCTTTAAATAGCTTCAAAAATGGGTAATGGTGATATTTGATAGAAATTACCAAAGGTACCATTATTTTTATTTATTTTTTTCTATTTTGTCTGTGGTTGGCTATGTAGCTCAGGCTGGCCTCTTACCTCAGCTTTCTGTGTGTTGTTATTATAGTTTGTGCCACCATGCCACTAGGCTTTAATTTATAAGTCTCACAGTGCAATTACTCACACAAAAGCTGCCTTTTCTATGTGGTCTACTCCTAACTTTTATTTTGTTCATAGGCAAATAAATGTTCAGCAGATGAACCTTTTGCCAGAAGGAAGTTTTGTGGTTTTTTTGTTTCATTTTGTTTTTGATTTTTTCAAGGTAGGGTCTCACAATATTCCAGGCTGACCTGCAATTTGCTATGTAGTCTCAGGGTGGCCTTGAACTGGGACAATCCTCCTACCTATGCCTCCTGAGTGCTGAGATTAAAGGCATACAGCACCATGCCTGGCAAGTTATGTAGTTTTAAATGACTGTTATTGTCAAAGATCTGTGATGAGCGTGGTGGCGCACGAATCCCAGCACTCGGGAGGCAGAGGTAGGAGGATTGCCATGAGTTCAAGGCCACCCTGAGACTACATAGTGAATTCCAGGTCAGCCTGGGCTAGAGCGAGACCCTACCTCAAAAAACAAAAACAAACAAACAAAAAAAAAAGATCTGTGATGTACTAACAGGTAAGAGGAAGCTGATTCAGCCATTGTAAATGGATACCAACAATTTAGTTTGGTCAAGAATAACATTCCCTAAAACAGAAATCCTGAAAGTACTTTCTAACTTTTCTACTGAAATAACTCAGGACAGGGGAGAGAGTATCAGCTTAGAGAGTCTTGGTTTGCTCACTGTAGGAGAGGATTTTGAATTACCTATAGAATGGAGTGATAGAATTTAGAGGCTTGATCTCTTGAAGAGGTGGAGTACAGAGAGTGAAGATTGTTGTAAAACTTACTAACATGAGTCTTAATACAAATATTAGGCATAGGGTCTTAAGAAAGATACTGTGATCAGAATGGGACATTTTAGAGAAGGATATCACAAGAGATGAAAGTTTCCTTCTCTCTGAGTAATGTGTGCTCATTTAAGAGAAGTTAGAAAAATATAAAAATTATAAAGAAAAATATATAGGTTTTTTTGTTTGTTTGTTTGGCAGTGGAGACCAAACTCAGGGCCTCATGCATGCCAGGCAAGTGCTCTACCATTGTGCTACATCCATAGCCACAGATGAAATATTTTAAAGCAATTAGTCTACATAGTTGAGGTAATTTCCTAAGTAATTTGTGATGCATTTTGGCATGAAAAATACTACAAGAGAATGATTGAAAAAGAATGCACACTACTGGTTGACAAGTGTCATCTAGAAGTAAATAAGCAATATGACAAGGTAGTGCATTTTTTCACTGTTTTTCAGATGCATGTGTGTATTCTTTTTCACAAGAATTTTCATGTGTCACACTTTGTTTGGTACAAAACAGAAGAAAAGCTGGGCATGATGGTGCATGGCTTTAATCCCAGCACTTGGAATGCCAAGATAGGCAGATTGCTGTGAGTTCAAGGCCAGCCTGAGACTACATGGTGAATTCTAGGTCAGTCTGGGCTAGAATAATACTATACCTTGAAAAACAAAAACACAACAAAAAGAACCCAGAAAAAAAGATTACTAGGTTAAAGTAAGTGGTTGTTTCTAAGGCCACATGGTATAGCATTGTTAATAAATGACATGTACCCTATTGCATTTTGAAGTTTTTTTGACCTATTGAGAGCCCAACAGCTTGATTCAGTGTGTGTGTGTTCAATGACCTAATGGTGCCATTATTTAATTGACCAACAGTTTTGTACTGGTCTGGTTGGGTCACTTGACCAGGTGCTATTGGAAAGATAAAGAAGAATTTGAAATTCTTATTTCTTTTTTAAAATTTTATTTATTTATGAAAGAGAGAGTGAAGAGGCAAATAGAGATAATTGGTGTACCAGGACCTCTAGCCACTGCAAATGAACTCCAGATGCATGTGCTACCTTGTGCATCTGGCTTTACTGAAAATAGAACCTGAGTCCTTAGGCTTTGCAGGCAAATGCCATAAGTACTGAGCCATCTCTCCAGGCCCAAGAAAAAAAATTATATATATTACACACACATATACACACACACAAAGGGTTTTGCTGTAGCCCAGGCTGACCTGGAATTCACTATTTAGTCTCAGGGTAGCCTCAAATTTACACTGATCCTTCTACCTCTGCCTCCCAAGTGCTGGAATTAAAGGTGTGTGCCATCACACCCAGCTCCCAGGAATATATCTTCTTTAAGATTTAATCCTTATTTTAATTTAATTTAATTTTATTATTTTGCAGTGCTTGGGATCAAACTCAGGGCACTGAATATGCTAAGTAAATCATCTGCCAGTCAGCCTCTCCCTCAGCTCCTGTTTTAATCTTTTAACTAGTTCTAAAACCATGTTGTTGGGCTGGAGAGATGGCTTAGTGGTTAAGGCGCTTGCTTGCAAAGCCTAAGGACCTGGGTTTGATTCCTCTAAATGCCTTTCTGGTGTTATGTTATGAGGAAAGCTTCTGAGCTTTCCTCATTTTTCCATTAGGTTTCAGTTTTCCTGGATCTGCCAGGCCAGTTCTACTTGTCCATACACTACAAAAATCATTCATCTGCTTTCTAGTTTCCAAAATGAAGTTAATCTTACCTTTCCTGCTTACCCTTGTATAATACTTCCCTTCTAGAAAATAACTTCATTAGTAAAGTGTCTGCCCACATGAAGTCAGAACCATGCTTATCTCCTAGGGGATAAGGAATAGCCTAGGAAAGAACATGAGAGAACCTTACTATAAAATCTTTGTGGGAAGGAAAAGATGATGACACTGATACAAAACAGACTAACTGTGAGGGGGAAGAGAGATGAGGGAGGGTGGAGAGGGGAGCATAATGAATTATGGTCTATAATTATGGAAGCTATCAATAAATTTTTTTAAAATCAAGAAAAGAGGAAGGAAGAGTGAGACCAGACTCCTATGTGAATTTCTAAAGGGTTAATCAGTGTGCATGCTCCTAGGCCAGCAGTGTCTGTGAGTGGGCAGTCAGAAATCTAGCCTCCATGAGCTAAGATGAGCTGGAAGATGGAGGTCTTGTCCTCCTGTTGATTGGATTTAAAGAAAAGCACTCCTGAGTTGTAGGAGGCATCTCAAAGGACAGAGGCTTTTAGGATGTTAGGGGCTCATGTGAGGTGGTGGCTGCAATGAGTTTTTCCACGGTTGACCTCAAAGGTAGACTAGGTTGTCTTGAGAATGAGGTCTTTATCTGCTAGAAGCCTTATTCAAATTTGGTCATATCTTTTAGGGTAAGGGTGAATAGAATGTTTGTACCATGTATTTTTCCATTTCTCACAGTATACAGAATTTTTGTATTTTTAAGACTTTTTCAAGATTTTTTGATGTCAAATAATTTACTTTCTATAAAACGAAAAAAATCTTTGTTATATTGAGCTTAGTGCTAGCTATATGGGTAGACATATACTTAAAATATAATTGAGCTGTATACTTAAGAATATGGCTTTTATGCATTTAAATGTGTGCATACTATACTTCAAAAATACCATTTGTCACTAATCTTAGTGAAATTTTGAGAGGCAACAAAACTAAACACATGGGTTCTTGGAACAACTTGGTCTTAATGTATGAAGATCAGCTCCATGAAATAAAAGAGAAGCAGACATGACTGTGACAGTTGAACAGATTTACTGACAGAGGAGTGGTTCTGAGGGTTGGCAAAGACCACTTGGATCATTTAAATTTGGATTAGAGAGAAGGGTATTTAAAGCCTAGGACAAAAGTGACTTCATCTTTGCTGGAATATTATGCCTGGTTTATCGTACTATTCAAGGAGCTATTTTCTAGTTGTAAGGCTTCATATATTAGTCTAATGAAAAAAATATCTGACAGTTAACATGATTCAAACTTGTCTAGGGTTGTATTGGTATATTTCTATTTCTTACCTTAACTATTGATATAAGTGAGTAGAAAGTATAAAATGTCAATAACCCTATTTTTGTAAGGCTTTTAAATTTGATACAGTCTTGACTTTTTGAAAGCAATTACTAATGTATACTTTTATATAGCTACCCAAGTATGTTATAGATATTTACATAGTATTAAATAACAGATGTTTGAAGAAAAATGTTTTCAAATAAAATATTTGGTTTTGTAATTTACAGATACAAGGAAAGTTCGACAGAGACACAGATTATCAGGAAATTGCAACATAATTACATTTCAACTGGAATTTCAGACTTTGGAAATTCAGGTAATTTAAGGAATATGTTGTGATAACAGATATTCTTCTTTGAGATAAACAGTTCCCAGACCCAGCCTTGAGCAGTGTGGCTATGCTGAGGAGGAGTGCATAAGCCATGACTTTCATAGTGTATCTGTACCATTAAAAAAATTACTGATAAAATTAGGGCTAGAGAGATGGCTCCAGGAATACTTGCCTACAAAAGCAGAAGGAGCCGAGTTCAATTCCCCTGTACCCACATAAAGCCAGATGCACAAGGTGGTACAAGCATCTAGAGTTTTTTCAGTGGGCTAGAGACACAGGTGTGCCCATAGTCATTCTCTCTCTCTCTCTCTCTCTCTCTCTCTCTCTCTCTCTCTCTCTGCCTCTTTCTTACTCTCTCAAATAAATAAATAAACAAATAAAAAATTTCTGGGTGTGGTGGCACATGCTTTTAATCCCAGTACTCAGGAGGCAGAAGTAAGAGGATCGCCATGAGTTTGAGGCCACCCTGAGACTATACAGTGAATTTCAGGTCAGCCTGAGCTAGAGCGAGGCCCTATCCACCCCAAAACAATAAGCAACATAGTTGCTTTTTGTAGGTCAGGTAGATGATGATCCTAGACTTCTGGTGGAAACTCCTCAGGTTATGAGAGCAGCATGCTGAATCCCAACAGTAGTTGAGACAGAAATAAAAAATAAAGACACAGCAAGCCTCTTCTAATTTCTAAAAATCAAACTTTACACTAGAGGGAGATATTTAACTATTAGAAAAATTTAAAAATAAATTTTGTTTATAATGAAATCTTACTGATATAACATTTGAAAAGGTAACCTTAAATCATATTAGGAAAGTATTAGAAACAGAATCACTTTACATATTACCTAGGTCAATCTCTTGGTTTATAGGGTGGCTGAGAAATCAAACCCAGGCTGGCAGGTTTTGTAAGCAAGCATCTATAACTACTGATACATCCCCTTAGTCTACTTTTTGTTTAATTTTTATTTTCTTATTACTAGTTGGTAAATTGTTTTATAAATCTTAATTTTGTGTATCTTTTGCCTTTTTCTTTTTTGTCATGTTTATGTCTTATTGCTTCTCTCATCACAAAGTAATATTTACCTACATATTTTGAGTTTTTCTGTGATTATATTTGCTAATTTTTTCCTATGGTTTACTTAGAAAGTTTTCATCTAACTCATTTTTCCTAGTATCTATGGATTTAAACTTCAACTTATATAACTTATATAATTCATTTGGTGTTCATTTTTATTATATGATAAGGATCTATTTTATGCTATTAACAAATATCCAATATTTTATCATTTCTTGGTTATTTTATATTATTTATAGATTTTAAAAGATTTTTTTACCTCTTTAATAATTAGTCTAGAGCTGGGGAGAAGTCCAAGCATTTAAAGATGCTTGCTTGCAGGGCCTACTGGCCCAGGTTTGATTCCCTAGTACCCATGTAAAGTGAGATGCATAAAGTGGCATATGTGTCTTGAGTTTGGATAAAGGCCCTGGCATGTCCATACACCATGCTTTCTGTCTTTAATAGATAGATAGATAGATAGATAGATAGATAGATAGATAGATAGATAGATAGAAGTTTTGAGGCAGGCGTGGTGGTGCTTGCCTTTAATCCCAGCACCTGAGAGGCAAAATTAAGAGGGTCTCTGTAAATTCTGGGCAGCCTGGGATTACAGAATGAGTTTCAGGAGAGCCTGGGTTAGAATGAGATCCTACCTTGAAAAAATAAACAGAGAGAGAAAGAAAGAGAGAGAGAGAGAATGAATACTTTAAGGGCTGAGAGATTGCTTAGTAGTTAAGGCACTTGCCTGCAAAGCCAAACACCTGAGTTCGATTCCCCAGTACCCACAGTAAAGCCAGATGCACAAAGTGGTGCATGCATCTGGAGTTTGTTTGCAGTGGCTGGAGGTCCTGGCACACACATTCTCTCTCTCTCTCTGTCTCTCTTCTCTCTATCTCTCTCTCTGCTTGCAAATAAATAAAACTATTTTTTAAAAGTTAGTTTACTATGAAACATAAACTTTTTCTTTTTTAGACTAAGGAGAAATTATCTTCTGTTATTACTGATCTCAACATAATACTGGAACCCACAGACTGTTCAGAATTAAGCAGATTTACATCTAGGTAAGCTGTTTTATTAATTTCTTTTAGGATTTATTTTTAATGTAAAAGTTTTAAAAGTTTCTTTAACTTTTTTTTTTACTTGTATGTTTACCTTTTTCCTTTTAAGTGAAGGAGTCTTGTGTAAAAGGCTAACACCATCACAATGGTTTTTATATAAACCTCTGGGTTCCTTTATTCTATGTTCACTAAGTGCTGAGCATTAAAAGTAGAATGTGAGCAGACCCAGATATAATCCATGATCTTCATGGGATTTACAGCCTAATGGAGAAGTCAGATAATCAAATAAATCAAAAAATAAGCCTAAAATTGGGGCTACATTAAATGCTATGAAGCAGAGGTAAATAGTACTGTTGAGGCAAATACCAGGAATTTGACTCTGAAGGAAAACATAGAAGGGTTTCTTGAAGAGTAAATAATAACTGAAAAATGAATAGGCATGAACTGACAGAGATTTAGATGGCAAAGGATAGGAGGAAAACTAGGTATGTGGTGTCAGCCAGAGCTCAAAATTTCCTTTTGTACAGACTGTGATTTTGGAAATAATATCTGCTAGTTGTTAAGGAAGGATAGTAGAGTCTTTCTCTCTTGATGTATTGGGTGTGTTGTAGTGACTTAATGGATATTTGAACTTTAACTTTTGGGTAATTTTCCTAGACTAGTTTCCCGCTTTGTGGAGACTGACTGGCTGATATTTTTGTTTATATAAATATGTATGTTTGTATGTATGTATGTATGTATGTTTAACTGTGAGTGTATGTGTGTGAATATGGGTACCTGTGTGCCATAGCACACATGTCAAAGACAGGATGGTTGGTCCTCACCTTCCACCTAATTTGAGGCAGGGTCTCATTTTTCACCGCTGCATATGCCAGGCTACTTGGTCTGCAAGCTTCCGGGGATTCTCCTGTCTCTGCCTCCCATCTCATTCTGTTCCTTGGGATTATAGACTCTTGTGCTTCCTTGTTTAGCTCTATGTAGGTTTTGGGAATCTAAACTCAGGTCAACAAGCACTTTGCCCACTGAATCATCCCAGCCTATGTTTTCTGTTCTTAAAGTCCTACTCAACAGGTATTACAAATTAAGACACCAAACTTCTGTGGAGTCCTAGACTCAGTTACTCAGTTTTTACTTTCTAACATGTGTATGTGTGCGTGTGTGCCAGTACCACTTGTGGTACAGGTGCAATAGTGCTTTCATCATTCTTTACCCTGAAACATGAAGGTTTTTTGTTGTTGTTGTTTGTTTTTTTTAATTTTACCTTCCACTGCAGTTGTAATATTAGGAGCATGCAACTGTATGGAGTGTCTCCAAAGTCTTCACCTCAAACAAGCTTGTGATCTTATCTCATGTCCTGTATGGACATTAACTCCAAATTCCCTGGTGTTTACAGGACCTATTTAGCTTCCTCCATTCTTCTGTGTATCTTTGTTTAATTTTCCCTCAGTAACTAGAGTTTATTTTTATCCTGTATAAAATTTGTCTTCCTGTTCTTGGGGCCAATTGTTATGGCCTGTTCTTCACTATTTTATCCCCAAGATCCAGCCTGGCACATAATAAGTTTTCAATGAAAGATTGTAGTGTGTTTATATAATAATTGACTTATTTGACTGACTGTAAAAATTTGAATGTGTGTGAGCATATAGGTGTGCCAGGGCCGCTTGCCTCTGCAAACAAGTGGCAGATGGCTTGCATCACTTTTTGTGGGGTGCTTACATGGGTGGCTTGGGAATTGAACTCAGGCCAGCAGGCTTTGTAGGCAAACACCTTTAACCACTTAACAGCAAACTGGACCTTGCCCAAACAGTAAGAAACATCAGAGGTAAAAAAAAAAAAAAAAAAAAAAAAAAAAAAAAAAAAAAAAAAAAAAAAAAAAAAAAAAAAAAAAAAAAAAAAAAAAAAAAAAAAAAAAAAAAAAAAAAAAAATCCCCTTTGATCTCTTGAACTAGGACTGAGCTCACAGATACTGGAAACTATTCAAACCAATATATCCAGGGTTGGTTTCAGTGAATGGTGATATAATTACACAGGGAAATTCATGTCTACTAACCACAACTTGCATTTTAGTTCAGAAGAGAATGCAATGAAATGTCAAGGGTAGCAATTGGCAAGAACAGGGGCAGAGAGAAGCACTAGGTAACATGATATGATTTTGTTTTCTCACTGGTGAGATAGTTTAGTCCATAAAGTGCTTGCTGTGGAAGCATGAGTTCCAGGGTTTGATCTCAAGAACCCATGTCAAAAATGCCAGATGTGATGCTTTGCGTCATAACACCAGCACTGGGGAGGTAGAGAAAGGCAGATCCCCTGGATTCGCTGACCAGCCAGTATAGAAATGTGCTACTGCCAGCATTTTGCAAAAGAAATTCATAATGTCTGTTTTACATTTGCTCAAGTTTAGACTTTGCTAAGGAAAAAGATATATAAATTGCAATCAATATTATAGTTAAGAATCAACACACAATTCTATATATGATTGAAAACTATGCATGCTACAATGAAAATATAAGTGCAAATGAATTGTGAATTACTCCACTTATAAAATTCTTTTAAAACAACAATATATTCCTCTCATCATGTTGTTGTGTGTGTACACAATTTTTTTTCACATTTTATTACTTTTTTTATTTTTTTTACCTTTTGAGGCAGTGTCTCACTCTAGACTAGGCTGACCTGGAGCTCATTCTTTTCTTTTTCTTTTTTTCGAGGTAGTGTCTCTCTCTAGTCCAGGCTGACCTGGAATTCACTATATATCTCAGGGTGGCCTTGAACTCATGGCGATCCTACTACCTCTGCCTTCCAAATGCTGGGATTAAAGGTGTGCGCCACCATGCCCGGCTACTGTAGCTCATTCTTTAATCTCAGGCTGGCCTTGAATTTACTGTGAGCAACCACACCCAGCTTCATTATAGCTTTTAAGATTATTTTTTGAGCCGGGTGTGTTGGTGCATGCCTTTAATCCCAGTACACAGGAGGCAGAGGTAGGAATATCACCATGAGTTCAAGGCCACCCTAAGACTACACAGTGAATTCTAGGTCAGCCTGGGCTAGAGCAAGACCCTACCTCAAAAAAAAAAAAAATGGAAAAGCCAAACAAAAAAATAAAAGATTATTATTTTTTTTGGCTCTGTCTCTCATCACATGATGAAGAGCTTAGCTTTTGTTTATTCATTTGATGGAAAATAGAATATCTTGTCTCTGGCTTGTAACTGCTGCTTTAAAGGCCTATATTCTTTGGCAGTAACTTGATAACTCATAAATGAAAAAACATATTATAATATCCCACCGAGTTAAAAGCTTAGTATCCAGTATTCTAGTAAAATGTATGCTTATGTAACTGTATGTTAACTCAGCTATTTGGTTACTTTGTTTTATATGAGTTCTCTCTGTGTTTGTTTTGTTCTACTTTATTTTCTTCATTTAGATTATATAAATTGTCTTTTTTTTTCTTTTGTGGTGCTGATGATTGAACTCAGGACCTTATATGTGCTAAGCACATGCCATAAACTCTCTACCCATTAAACAACAACTTTCTTGGCCAGGAATGGTGCCATGTGTCTAGAAACTTGGTACAAAGCATTCATGAATGGAATCCTCCAAAATTGTAAGCCAAAATAAGTCCTTCCTGCTGTAACTTGTTTCTATCATTTATTTAGTCATGTTACAAAGCACCTAACATAGGGCTGAGGCTGTAGCTTAATGGTGGAGCACTTGTTTGGCATGCTCAAGACACTAGATTCATCCTCAGCACCACAAAACCCATAAGCACAAAGTAACTCATGCAAAATCTTAAAATAATAGCAATACCCATCTTGAATTGAGAACAACTTACCTTCAACAGTGAGCAAAAACTGATTCCTTACATTTCATCTGTGATGGTTTTGTTGGGTTTGACAAGGTAGGAGCCGAATGAGCTCAGAAGCAGAAAAATATCTTATTGCCGCAGACTTGCAAGCTAATCTATAAGGGATGCAACCAGACTTGGGAGCTGGGACTGCGTCCCCGAAGTGTTGGCTTTCGGGCTTTTTAAATAGTAAAACCCCAAAAGGGTGCTGGCCAGTGGCCTGAGGGAGGAGTTAGGGAATCTTTTAACAGGATTGGTCAGGTCCAGGTGAGGAGATGTCCTGGGGTTCACACTTAGGAACTAGTGGTCTCAAGATCAGGATGTTGGCAAACTCTGACATTGGTGACTTTAACAGGATTGGTCAGACCCAGGGGTGGGGTGGGGTAGCAGGGACCTGCAGTTACAGTAGCAGGCTAGAATAATAGTACATTATTCAATTTGACATGGTTACTGAGGAAACTAGAAACAGTAGGTTATTTTGACCTAGGTGCTAGGGGAAAAAAGGAGCTGATTGGTTGGGTTGGGGTCTCAGGATAGTTAGCAGTTTTTCCTGGAACAAGGGGTTACAGAGAAGTCATAATAGTTAACAAAATGGAGGCTGTCTGGCCAACCCTAGCTCTTCAGTTTGAATGTGAATGTAGTTCCTTATAGCCTTGGGAACTTTTTTTTTTTTTTTCGAGGTAGGGTCTCACTGTAGTCCAGGCTGACCTGGAATTCACTCTGTAGTCTCAGGGTGGCCTTGAACTCTTGGTGATCCTCCTACCTCTGCCTCCCGAGTGCTGGGATTAAAGGTGTGCGCCACCATGCCCGGCGCCTTGGGAACTTTTGATTAAGGTTAAGCTTCCTACTTAAGTCTCCAGCAGCCTGCTGGAGAAAGTGTCACAGTGGGTGGATCTTTTAGTCAAGCCTTAAGGTGTGCAAAAGAGCAAAGTTGAGCTCTGGTTGCTCATTTTAGCTGGCTATTGGTGGTGTTTCTCTCTGCTTTTGATCTATGGAAGTGAGCCAGCTTCTTCCACCATGATGAAACTTCCTCTGGATTCTGTAAACCTAAATTAAACACTCCTCCCATAAGCTGCTTATGGGAGGAGGTGTTTGTCCCAGCGTTGAAAAGTAAATGCAATAGAAAAATTGGTTCCAGGAATGAGTTGTTGCTTCAGTGAATCTTATCATGTGGTTTTTGGTGTTTTGGAATGTGTTTGCTAGAGGAATATGGAAGGATTTGGTACTTTGGACTAGAGAAGCAGAACTTTATAGACTATTCTGGTGAGAGTTTAAAAATTCTAAATGCAGACAATCGTGGACTGTGAAGTCTTGGCTTATGAACTTTTAAAGGAGAAAGAGAGAACTTTGTTAGAACTGGGCTACTGGCAGAAGGACTGGCTGCATTCTTTGCCCATACCCAGAGACTTTGATAAAGGTTGAATTTAAAAGTAATGGACTGGTGTGCTTGGCGGAAGGTATAGAACAGAAAGATACAAAAGATTTATGGTTTATCACAGGAAAACTTCAAGTTTGAAGTTACTGGCACAGAGACTGGTTATAATTTATGTGACTGATAATATTACATTGGGTATGATCTTGAGAGAATTAAATTGCTGAGAGTGCTCATAGATAAAGGAATGAGATTATTTATAAGGGAGTTGGGTATGAAGTATGTGAGGTCACTTTTCTGACACCGATCAGATCTCCTGTGGTTTACTCTAGTTTTTACAGCAACAGACCACAAAGATATGATCTGTGGGACCCTGCTGAGAGGCATGGAGGACACAGGGTTAAAGGGAAGTTGAGACTGGCCTGAAACCCTGATAATCTCATCCTGTGACTGTCAAGAGTTCGGCTGACTCCTTCCATCCCCAACCTCCAGCCACCTGGCGGGCCCCAGCAAACCCTGATAAGCCCAGGCAATTCAAGGCCTGAGTTTATTGGAGTTCACATAATTCAGCTACAATATAATAAGGCCCAGGCAATGAGAAAATCCTTCTAGCTTATCTATACAGTTGGCTCCTGCCAATCCTTTCATGAGACATCCACAGGCCACCCTGCCCCCGCCAATCCCCTGCCACTTATGCCCCTGCCTCTCCTTTTCCCTTCTGCATAAAAGCACCCTCCCCAACCTAATAAACAAGCTGTTCATTGCAACTGTCTCCCAGGTGGCTATGCCTGTCAGCTGTCCCAAGACTCTGTTCACCCAGCTCCGTGCATGAACAGGGATGTTAGTGCACAATGACGCCCGCCCCCAAGTAATCAGTGGAACCACAATGATCAAAGTCCCTCACAGGTCTCCATTTAAGTTACCAGCTGCAAATGTCAGGGTCTACCCACACTTATATCTGTTGGATTATAAATTCAGGAAATCCGATAGCCCCTTGTGATGGTTTTATATTGGTTGTTAACTTGACAGGATCTAGAATCACCTGTGAAGAATTATTTAGATTAAGCTAGCTTCTGGGCATATTTGGTTGGTTAATGGAAGTGGGCGAGACTCACATTAACTTTAGGTGGCACCATTCCTGAGACAGGGTCCCAGACTGTGAGAACTTGTGGGTATAAGCATCCATCATTCTCTGCTTCTGCATTATGGACTGAAAGTAATCAGGTACTTCAAGCTCCTTTCCTGCCACATTGGACTGTAACTGGTTTTGGTCTGGTATTTTGTCACAGCAATGAGAAAAGTAACTAGTACATCTCCCTCAGAGTCACTTACTGAAAGCACTACACTTACAATTACCACTTTATTGCAAAGCACAAAATCCGGAAACAACCAAATGGAAGTAGTACTTAGGCTAAGGTATAAGAGATATATAGCAGAGAGACAAAAAAAGTGTGGAATATGAAAGCTCATCACCCTCCTAGCAATCAGTATGTTCACTCACCAGGAATTTCCACTGAGTTTTTATTGAATTTAATGTTTTATTGAATTTAATGTCTTTCAGAGAGATCTTGTTATCCCAGAGTTCCAACCCTCCAGTGCTGGCTAGGATTGGTCATTTAGGTAGCCATCCTTCAGTCTGCTGAAGGGTCCACCTGAGTCCTATTGCTAGCATAGCAGAGGCAGCCCTTCCTAATCATTCAATAACTTTTAGGAGCAGGATTGAAGTTCTGTTACAGAAAACACATTATATCACATTCATAAAGTTAGATAACATTTCCTGAAGAATCTAGCATTTAAGTGATTGACAGATGAATGGGTTGTGACCATTTGAGTGGGGCATTTCAGGCTATGAGCATTAGCAGTCACAGGAGTGACACTTAGAAGAGGGCAGGTTAAGTTTATAAAAGTTTATCAAGTACTTTTTTGCATGTGTACATGCATGTATGTAAAGAATGTTTAGGGTTTTTGTGATGTGTAGTGTGTGCATGTGAGTGCTTATGGGTGCATCCCTTGCACATGTTTGCATTGGCCAGAAGAGAACATTGGGTGTTTTCTTATTTCTCATCTGTGTATTTTCTTGACATGGACTTTCTTCCTTAACCTAGAGCTGCTGTCCATCAGCAAGCTCCAGCAATTCTCTGGTCCTCCTCATTTTTCCGTCCTATGGATTGGGGTTGCAGATGTGCATGGCCATGCCCAGCTTTTTGCATGGTCCTGGAAAGTCAGACTTGGTCTCCAGACCAAGAGGTCCTCATGTATAAGTGGCAAGAACTCTTAATTGTTGAGCCATCTCCCAGCCCTCAAGTTTTTTGTTGTTTTTGAGGTAGGGTCTCATTCTAGCCCAGGCTGTCCTGGAATTCACTATGTAGTCTCAGGGTGGCCTCCAACTCATGGTGTTCCTCTGGGATTAAAGGTGTGCGCCCCCCACGCCTGGCTTAAGTACTTTTTTAGCATTAGATCATAGGAAAAGGAAAAATAAGAAAAAAGATCGATTGGGTCTAGCGTTAGTGTCACTAACCATGGAACCTTATTCTTACAGAGTCGAAGAAAAAAAAGATTTGCTCATGTTTTTCCAAACCCTGCATTTTTTTGTGAAGTGGAATGAATATCGTAAGTGCACATTTATGCATTTCAAGGTAAGGTCTAAGTCTATCTCCATGGATCACTTTTGACCTTTTGACTAAGATTAAGTCTAGTATCTGTTCTTATAACCCCCAACCCCCCAAAAAGAAAATATTCTTACTGGCTTTAGAAAATGTGTTTTAAAAAATCATTATTTAAAGGGTACTTGACTTAAAAAAATTAATGCTAATAAAGCATGTCATTATGGTGGTATCATCATGAACCAGTAGAACCTTAACTTCCTAAATCAGACTCTGGAATTTGAGTTGTTGATTATTTCACATTTTAAGCTTTAGTATTAAAGCACAATACTTGTGAAGTGATGCTTCTTAAGTCTGATGGTCATCCTTTATGTCATTCTTTTTGTTTGTGTGTGAGCATAACTAGATGTATGTTTGGCTGCATTGTAATCCTTTAGGTCCTACTTAGTTGGATAGCATCAAGTTATTGACAGCAGTGAGTCACACAAAGCCAGTTCTGGAAGAATTAGCATAAATACTGTCTCAAACTCAGGTCCCTCAAAAGCCTTACCCAGGTTAAGACTATTGTTTTCAAGGTGATACTAATTCTCCTTTATTTGGGGTTCTATTCTCTTTTATTATTAAATTTATTTGGTTGTGTTAATAAAATCTGTAAGACATAAGATTTTCTCCAAGATGAAATATGAGCAGTTCCTGTACTGCAGTCTCTTGATGAGTTCTTCTGATTTTGTTATGTTTACTTGTATGTATTTCTGGACTCTCTAATCTCTTACATTAGTAATGTATATAATTATGACAGTAACACATGGTTGGTTGTTGTAGTTTTATAGTAAGTTTTGAAATTAGGAAGTATGAGTCCTCCCTCTTGGTTCTTTTTTTTTTTTTTTTTTTTGAGGTAGGGTCTCACTCTAGCCCAGGCTGACCTAGAATTCACTATGTAGTCTCAGGGTAGCCTTGAACTCATGGTGATCCTCCTACCTCTGCCTCCCGAGTGCTGGGATTAAAGGCATGCACCACCATGCCCAGCTTTCTTGGTTCTTGAAGTCTTGATATTTTATATAAACTGAAGAATTGATTTTTCTGTTTCTGCAAAAATCATCATTGTGATTTTAACAGGGATTAATTACATTGAATCTGGATATTGTTTTGTTGTTTTAACAATGCTAAATCTTCTAATCCATTAACACAGGATGTCTTCCCATGTGTGTACGGCTTCTTTCTTTTTGCAGTATTTATTAAGTATAAGTCATTTTTAATTTTAAGACTTTTAAAAATTATCATTGTCAAGAATGAAGCATCTATATAACATGGTAGAATCAGAATGGTGGGGTTTCTTTTGCTTTTATTATTTCTATTGGCACATTTTAGAAATTGGTATAATTTGTATTGCTTATTTTATTTGAATTTTAAGAATATGCAGATTCAGATGTAAACTACCCATGTTTCTGTCTTTCCTAAATATCTCAAATTTCTGCTTTAAGAAAACACTTAATGAATCTTTCAATGTTCTTTCTCACCAATAACTATTTTATCTAAATTATTGTTGCTGAAAAGTTTTAAATGGTGGAATTATTTTTTCTCATTAAATTATATTACAAAGTCTCCACACTGCTATGGAAAGCAGTGTGGAGACTTCTAGACAAAATGGACATAGAACTACCAATGGACCCAGCTATTCCTCTACTAGGCATACACGCAAGATGCCACATCTCGATGCAGAAAATTTTGTACAACTATATTTATAGCAGCTCAATTCATAATAGCCAAGAACTGGAATCAACCCAAATGCCCGTCCATGGAGGAATGGACAGCGAAACTGTGGTATATTTATACGATGGAACGCTACTCAGCTGAAAGGAAAAATGACATATCGAAATTTAGAAAAAAATGGTCTGACTTTGAGCAGATCTTACTAAGCAAACATTCAAAAGAACAGAGATTTGAACGCCGCATACTCTCCCTCATATGCGGTCCTTAATCAGGATAAATGTTTTCGTTATGCAGACTTATAGAAAGAAGTGAGATGTTATGAATGAAGGGTAAGGGAAGGGGGGAGGGGAATGGCTTAAGCAATGGGGAGGAGGGGAACTGGGGAATTTGGGATAACAACGCATTGTTTGCCCACTAAATAATGTAACTCATTATGGACAATAAATATATATTTTAAAAAAATTATATTACAAAAAGAATATAGAGGGCTGGGGATGTAGCTCAGAGATAGAGCTTTTGTATAGCATGCATGTGGTCCCATGTTCAGTCCTCAGTATCACACACACACACACACACACACACACACACACACACACACACCATTCTTTGGAAACTAGTAGTCATATCCAAATTAGTCTTGCTACTTATTTCCAGATAAGGCTATAGTTTATTTCCACTGATTTATTCAAGATTAGACACAGTCTGTTTTTCCAAGTAAAACAGAAGCCATCCATCTGGGTGGGTTTCACAATATTTTTTGTATATTTAACTCAGGTGTGCTAACTTTTGTGATTGTACCATAAGAGTCTAAAGATAACAGCTGTGTTCAGTGCTTTCAGTTGCAGAGAAAATGAGGCATGTGCACAAATTATGGTATACACACAAGTGGTGGTGGTGGGGGAACGCGGGGAACAATCCAGTATGCCCACCGAGGAGGATACCCAGTGGATTGGAGACAGGGAGGAGGGAATCTGGAATTCCAGCATAATACTTACTAATACAATGTATCTAATTTTTGACAATAAAAATATCAAAAAAAGAGAATAAGGTAGAATAGTTAGATCATATTAACTTAACAAAATGAATGAATTAATAAGCAGTATTAGCGTAATTATGGCCTTATGCTTTAATAAAAAGTTTCATATGGAGTTAGCCTTGGCAAATGAGGGCATGGTCAGTCTTGAGCCGGGGCAAAACAAGCAAATGTTCGTGGACTAGTATGGAGAGCCCAATATATACTTTATAATGGAACTGATGGTGGTACTTTGATATCTACTGATCAGACTCATGTTTATAAAGCACTGATAATTTTGTATTTAACTCCAAAGCAAGTGTTAACAGACCTTTGTGTGGGGAATGGCAAGAGCATATTAATTGAGGAGCTTTAATCTGGCAGTGTGGAGTCTTTGCTGTTTGATTGGACATTAGGTTTCTCCATTAACTGTATCTGTTCATCATGGCTATTGAGGAAACTTTGCTTACAGGCTTTGCTATGAATATTCACTTTGTTTAGGTAAATTTGTATGTACAGGTATCTGGTGTGCAGGTGTCATTTCTTATATTTGAAAAGATTTATTAATGAGACTCATTCCTTTTTTGTAAAAATTTAGTTATTTCACATTTGAAAATCTTTGTAGTAGAGAAACTTTATTACTGTTTTCTGAGAAATAGCTAGAATTTTAATTTTTTTCTGATAAGCTTACCTGAATTTGCATGCCATCCTTGTGCAGGGACCATGCTAATTTTCTCTGTATTGTCCCAATTTTAGCATATGTGCTGCTGAAATGAGCACTGGTTTGGCTTGTTAACATGTTTAATAGTTAAAAGTTTGCTTTTTTTTTTTTTAGTAATTTACTAGCATCTGACCATATGATCACAAAAACCATTAAATATTTCTGTATTCTTTATCAGTGTAAGATTCTACTTTATTTGGAAACTTTTGCATAGCTATGAGATTTTACCCTGTTTCTTAGGCTGAAAAAATATCTGCCTTGATAGGAAGAAAATGAAGTTCCTACTACATAGTGAGTCTTGATGAGTCATAACATGAAAATGGGAGCCTCACAGGAAATATTTGGCTTTCAAGTTTTTGGAACATCCACCTTAAATGCTTTTGAGATGAACTTTTCTTGGACTTCTCTTACTTCATTATTAATGGAAATAATGTATCTCAAATCCAGTGTTTGTATAAAAACATGCCATGTAAATGTTAGTCTAGTGTAAACTTGAGTGTTCTCACATTCTTTTGTCTTGAATTTAAGAGATTTAATCTGATGTTTTGCTTGTTACATATAAGAATTTTAGACATTCTTATTTTAAACATAAAAGTCCTTCCTAATTAGTTAAAATGTTGATATCAAACTATTATTTATGCTCCTCTAGACATTATTAAGTATGTGTACTTTAGCTTATAAGTTGCATTGATAGTGGTTAAAAGTACGACCCTACAGGTAATCTTTTCAAGCAGATAAAACTGTTGGGATGCTTTCCCAGGAGGATTGGATTGCCCTCCAGGCGAATCTCTTCAACCCTTTCTCGTATATAACGAGTGTCATTAGCCTTGCAGAAGGTATCATCTGTAATTGAAGTTATGCTGTTAAACTGAAACATAAAAGAGAGAAAATCATTCAGAAGTCTTAAATCAACCTTTTTATGCTACATAATAGAACCCATAGGATATTTTATCTGTTGTTTTCTTCAAAATATCATTCATGCTGTGAATCTTCATGGTTTTAACTATACAGTATTATTTTGCAAATACAGACTACTTACTGTTACACCTACACCGAGTAATATCCATTCAGCACAGTGTACTGAATACTAATGGGAATATACTGGCTGCAGAAAATATCCCATTCTGCAGTTTTTAATCAAAAAGGTACTGTGTACTTAATAATCTCGAAAGAATGATTTTTAATTGAAATTCTTATGTTAAGAGTTCAATTTTAGGGCTGGAGAGATGGCTCAGCGTTTAAGGCACTTGCCTCCAGTGCCTAAGGCCCTGGGTTCAATTCCCCAGGACCCACATAAGTCAGACCACAAGGTG
>PVHP010031668.1:0-20701 GCA_004024765.1 Zapus hudsonius | reverse complement strand
AAATTCTAGGTCAGCCTGAGCTAGAGCAAGACCCTACCTCAAAAAACTAAACAAACAATAAAAAAAATACCGTATCAATGTGACAGAATTTGAAAATTAGGCTTTTTATTGTAGTCACATAAAATAAAGTCAGTTACATCAAATTGTCCAAATACATTGGTGAATTAAAGCCTCCAAACAATTACAAATTTATACATATATGTATACATATAAATAGATACATATGTAAAAGATATATGTATTCTGGAATAAAGTGCCCAAATCTTGATATTATATGGGGGCAGAAAAAAAAGAGAACAAAAACATACTTTTATCAGCTATAGACTGTACTTACACAAAACAAGAATCCATTTTATACACATTTATTCAGGCATCATGAATTTTAATCATCCATTCTTTTCTGAACTCTCCCAACTGAATTAATTTACCCCAAGGTTGGAAAAAGTCTTGTGGCCAACTTACTGAATCAGAGACCAAGTTTTCTGACTATGCATGGCAGACAGTCTTGGCTTCCCATTGGGTGGACAGATGTCTCAGTGGTCAAGGCGTGCTTGCCTGCAAAGCCTAGCAACCCAGATTCAATTCCACATAAAGCCAGATGCACAGGAGTAACTGAGCTTGGTTCTTAATTTTCTAACTGTTTGGACTGTTAACCTTTCTGCTAAGGAGATAAATAGAATGGTGTGTGAGTGGGAGTCTAACTCCTCTGCTAACAAGCAATCAAGCAAGGCTTCTGTGAAAAGATCCCCAATACTTGCTATTACCCTGGCTTGGAGAAACGAAGCTGCAGTAGGGCCTGAATTCTAGTCTGGCTGCTGCAATTATCATAAAATTAAAATTTTGTTTGCGACAAGAGGATTCAATTTCTAATAGACAATGGAAAGAACCAACTCAAACTGAAATGAACGGTGATATTGACAAACTGTAGTGAGAACATTTCAACTTAGGAGCCAAATAAATGGTTTTAAAAAACAACATGATTTAAGATAATTCTGAAAAGTCTTTACTTCAAACAGGAAGTACAGTTTTATTCCTTGCTCCAATTCTCAGCTATCCTTAAGCAGAAATAGAAAAATCTTATACATTTATGACAAGCATTTGTAGTCTTTGACAAAAATATAGAATCTTACAATGCTGTTGAAAAGACTTCAACATATTTAAGCAAGGTGGAAATGCCTAAAATAGCTTAATACGAACCCAGGAATTTCAGAGTCTTCAAACTACATCCACATGGATCCTAGGTAAGCAGGAGAGGGAGAAATCCTCATCACTGAAGTTGCATAAGACAACTCCGAAACTTCCCAACATGTAGGAGACTGTGAAGGATGAGAAGCCCAGACAATTCCCAGAGTCAAAATAAGGAGTAGAATATTTTATTTCAATTTTGGAAGGGCAGAGAAGAAGAGCAAAAGCAAATTTCCAATCGCCCAGTGGCTCTCATGGGGACCAGTGTGAGAACAGAGTTGTCTAACTACTGATCTTGGTGAGCATCTTATTGATGGCCTGCTTGACATGCGTGGTGGAGCTGCGTCGCCTTGTCTTGCCCTGAACCATCTTCCTGCGGCGCACCTCTCGACACAGCTCATGGAATATCTCTGTGATGTTGCCTTCTCCGGTGCAGGCAGAACACTCGTAAAAAGCGCAGGCCAACTCTGTAGCCAGCTTCTCCCCTTCTTCTGTACTCACTTGTCTGGAGTGGTCCAAGTCAGCCTTGTTTCCAACCAGGATGAGCGTTACATTCTTGGGCTTTTTCATCTCATCCAGGATGTTCTTCAGTGGCAGCACCTCCTCAAAGCTCCCTCGGTCAGTAATGTCATAGACCAGCACAAATCCTTCCCCCCAACGCATGTGCCCTTCTCTTTGGTTGGTGTCTTCCTGTGGGCAAAGAAAAACAGCACTCAGGAGACCTGGAGCTAATCCCAATGTATAGACACTGTGAAATGCTGTCGTGATCCCTCGATGACTATTGTTTATGTCTGCTGTTGTTAAATGTCTCTGTGGTCTGCTAGGACAAGCCGACTGTCTCAATTAGTTTGGAGAGTACGTACTCCTATGAAGACTTCAGGGAACTGAAAAGAGTCTAACTTTGCAGACTTTAAATTTGTGCATTTAATTTTTCTTGTCATATCATTAAATCTATAATCACAAAAACTAAAGACAAACGATAGGCTTGGTTGAATATATCACCTTTAAATTTTTAAAAATCACAATTATGGCATTAATGCTTTTCTAAGAGAAGTAGTCCTCAGTCTACCTTTTAGGTATCAGAATCGTAGATACCCTTTCTCCATTTGTGCATTTTAATATTCTCTTTATTCATATTATACATAATTCACCTCCTCTGGGACAGAAAATTAGTGACAAGCTGCAGATATGTCTATTTTTAAGCTGAGACTTTGGGTTCCCCCCTATGTCAATGCTATAATTTGTCATCTAGTACTACTCATAATGGGGACTCTCTTGAATTGATTTTTCAAAGGGGTGATTAAAAGTTAATTGCAGGAAAATATCTTAGTTTTGTCCTCATAGCGCATGGCTCTTTCTCATTGGATACGGAAAATATTTCGCTGAACTCCCATTCATTCACCTGACCGGCGGTGTCTAGGATCTCCATGGAAACCACCTCATCGTCTATGGTTGCTTGATGTCGGTAGGTTGATTCTGAGGGAATGAGCAGAGAAAGAAGTAAATAAATGTGACATTGAATTTGATCCTTGGAATGAGAAACTAGTCATAGAAGTATTTGCGTCTTTACAGTATAAGGGACTTTAAAGGGAGGGAAGAAAGGATGGAGGTGGGAGTATGTAGCATCTATGTCCTCTAGAGCTCTTAAAAGTCACAGTTTTTATAAGGGGCCACCAAGGTCACAGAATAGCAGAACTGGGGAGCTCCCTGCCTCCCTGCTCCTCTATCATTTCCTCTTAAGTCTGAGTCTTCCTCTCCTTTGAGGCCTGCTCCTTGGTATTCTTTTCCATATAAACAAGATACATGTAAAATCTGCATTTTAAAACGAGAAGATTTTTTTTGACACAAAATATATTCTACTTTGAAATTCTGAAAAACCTAGTTTCTGGTAATCACTATTCATTTTCCTACTGAAGTTCCATTAAAACACACTGTACTATTTTCCTTCCAATTCAACCCTAGAATTCTCAGAGACATTAAAAGAAGTGGGAAAGATCTCAGACAATGATGTTAATCCATAGGGAACCTGGGACAGTGAATGGTGTCAGCTGTTGGTAATGAACAGTAACCCAAACCAGAGAGGACCGGGAAGGTCCAGGGTGCTGGAACAATGCAGATGTCTCATTCAGGTTGTCTGTTCAGTGCAGGAAACATCTGCTGCTCTGTACCTGCCAGGCTAGTGGGTTAATGGCAGAGAAGTTGATAGTGACAGGGAGCCTGGGTAGCCCTGAATATGGTCCCCATGGTATAAATGGAAACTGGAGGCCAGGTATGAACTGATGGTTCGGTATCTGAAAACTAGAACCGGAATGTGGGATTTGATGGGTGATTAATGGAGCTGATGAAGGTGAAACTGAGGAACTCTCTCGGAAGATAGCCGTAACTGATCAGAAGGAAAGCATAAATTTAAAAATTGATGAGATCTGTGGATAATAGTTCTAGAAATGTTATGCTTCTTTATAAAACGAACCTTAACAGAAATAACAAAATACATAGTGCTGTGGCAATATTTGAGGTTGTGATGACAAATACCTCTCAGAAAGCTTGAGAAAGAGTCCCCAACCTAGGCTCATGACAGGGAAATTTAAGAATATTAATGACAAGGAAAAATGTCAAGGAATTTAAAATTTAAAGGATATTCAGATTGAACTTCTTACAGTGAAACTGAATTCAGGACATCCACAGCATAAAACCAAACACTGAAACTATATCAAAAGCAACAAAGAATTGCGATTCTAGGTGGTTCTAATATATATGAGGGTGAAGTGGCCTGGAGAGAAGAGGCAGGATTAATAAACTAACAAACTCATTTCAGAGAAGAAAAGCACTGGAAAAAGTGAGCCCAGTTCTCAATAAAGTAGAAGAGGGAAGTCATAATAAAGAAATAAAACAAAAAGATGACCCAGGGTCCAACCAACCAACCATGTAAGTCTCAGAGTTTTCTGTCCTCTTGGGACAAAGCTATAAACCAGAACTTTTATTTACTTACTAATTTATTTAGTACACTGATCTACTTTCCCAACTCTCAATTTGCAACATTTTATGACCACAATTTTATGTTTCCTCCTAGGAAATATAATCTCCTGCCCAGAGTACAAAATGCAGAAGGGAGGCTTCTGAAGGAGCCTAGCTGAACCCTCCACCTCTCATCAGCACGGGCATCAGCATTGTTGAAGCATTTTCTGAAAAGTAGCATTTAAAAAATGAGCCTATACCCAATATGTTGGAATACATGTATTTTACATTGTTACCACTCTCCTAGAAGTTCTAATCCATACCTAGTATGGATAGTTCTCAACTCAAGAACATTCCAGGCTTCTACTTGTATTTACATGAGAGAGTGTCATTTTGTGTGATTGGAAGCCCTGACATCCACTGACAGCAGCTACTGGTCTCTTCAGTGTTTTTCCAACAATTCCCTTTCTTCTTCCTCTTGCTCAGTGCCCAGCCTGAGCAGAAGCCCAGCTGGCCTCCCACATGCTCTGGATCCAAGCCCCATCGTTTCCTTCCTCCACTGATCTTCTCTGTCTTTTGTACTGTCTTCCTTTGGAAAAGACCAGTATAAGCCCTGGAGCCTGAAATCTGGGCTCTCATCCATCTCTTTGCACTACAAGTTCCATGACAGACAGACAGGGACATTTTTCTCTGTTGCTTCTATGATAAATAGCTTAACCACAGAAAGCCACAATGGGGTGTGTGTTGGGGGGTTAGACTAGAGTGAACCTTGTATGAAGCAGTGGGAATGTTTGGGTGTTAGCTGAAAAGGAGGAAGAAGTATTGGAAGTGAGCAGTGGATGGTCAAATATTTCATCTGAGACGAACACTAGTTTCATAATATCTTGAGCATTTTTTTCTTCTCTCATTGTAAACTTATTTTTTTTTCTACATGTAAACCAATAGAAGTATCACCCATCTAGGCGTCCATGAATGTGCACACATATGCATGAATGTACGTTAGTGGGCTGGCTGGTTTTCCAGGGGCAATTATATAAATCACACTGAATGCTGTGATAAAATCCGCTTCTCATTTTATGATACATAAGCAGATCTCTGTATGTTTGGATGGTGTACACACTTCATTTTGTTCACGCTGATCAAAAACAGTAATACGAGTCCTTTTATTGGAATGCCAGGGAGATGTTTGCTTAGGAAATATGGCCTAAAGTTCCAAAAATATATACTCTAAGACAAATATTAGTCATCTATGTATAGTTGATTTAGGTATCTTAAAATTACCGTTCATCTTTCCTGTACACGAGGGAGGCATGATTTAAAAGCCCATCCAGCAATATTTTTGTGACTAGATGTATATTTTGTACACTCTGAGAGGAGCTGATGCTGACACTTTCTGTGGTTAATCCTTGGACTATCTCAGCTGTTTTGCAAATTCAACATTAGCGCAATCACTTGGCCAAGTGCTGTAATAACAGCAGTTCTAAATGCTGATTTATGCTAGAGTAGAAAGTGCACTCAGGTGGGTTCTGTCACTGGCCTGATTACACACCAGCCATGTATTCTTGGATAAAAATGTATTCCTTCAGGCTTATTAGTCAAGTGACCATCTCCAGCTTCCCTGCAGGACTTTGATTCAATAGAGCTATGAGTTGCCTGAGAAGTTCTGCTTTGGTATAGGGTGGTGACAATTTGTTCTGGCTGAGTCTCTCTCCTTGAACCTGGTCCAAGTAGAAGGAGCATCTAGGTAGGAAGGAGAAGCAAGCCCAGAAGCAACATGCCCGCGGGTTTCCTATGTCTGCTGACATCTTTCTCCCTCTCGGGGAGTTTTCACTGAGCATATAAAACCAGCCATCATTCACTCACACAGTGCACAGTGCCTCCTGTGAACCCCGACAACAGCCAGCACCTAGGTGCAGTCTCTCTCTCTCTCTCTCTCTCTCTCTCTCTCTCTCTCTCTCTCTCTCTCTCTCTCCACATGTCTCTAGCACACAGTGTGTTCTGAATTCAGAAAGAAGGGTGTCTCCATTTCCTCTTTGGGGTTTGAATGTCAAATGTCCCTTCTAGGCTCCCATATTGGGACACTTGGTTCCCAGCTGATGGCACTATCTGAAAGTTGGAAGAACCTCATGGAGATAAGCCTGCTGGAGGAAGAGCTGTTGGAGGTGGACCTTGAACTTTCCTAAGCAGGTTCCTCCACCTGTGGGCTCTCCGCTTCTGACTGACTGCAATGTGCCAGGGTGGCCTTCCATGCCTTCCCAGAAATAAAACTTCCCCTCAAAACTGTAAGTAAAGCAAGCACTTCCCTTCCTTAAGTTGCTTCTCGTCAGGCATTTGTTTCAAGCAATGAGAAAGTAATGTATTCCTCTCCCTCCTCACTTCTCTTCTTTCCTTCCTTCCTTCCTTCCTTCCTTCCTTCCTTCCTTCCTTCCTTCCTTCCTTCCTTCCTTCCTTCCTTCCTTCCTTCCTTCCTTCCTTCCTTCTTCCTTCCTTCCTTCCTTCTTCCTTCCCTTCCTTCCTTCCTTCCTTCCTTCCTTCCTTCCTTCCTTCCTTCCTTCCTTCCTTCCTTCCTTCCTTCCTTCCTTCCTTCCCCCCTCTCTCGCTCTCTCTCTCCTTTCCTCACAAACATGTCACTCTGATTTGTCATATTGCTATCTCTGTTACTGGTCATTAGAAAGTTTAAATACATGTGTTCTAGAAAGATCCAGTCTTTCCCCACGGAAGTTCAGGTAATGCTAATGTGTGCATTCCGGGTGCATGCACTCCCCCAGATGAGAGCTCCCATACTGTCACCTGTGAGTGAGGCATGCACCTGGTTGCCTAGCAGCCATCCTCTCCTGAGCAGCATGGTGCAAGGTCACACTGTGATGTGTCATCCTTCCCAGGGAAAGAAGCCTGCACTGCAGACAGCCAATGCAGACACATTCTTATTCATCACAGCGGTTGTTTTGCATGAATGAGACAAAACCCAAAGTGACTTCCCAAAGACTAATTAAATAGTCACATTTGTCTACAGACACAGCACCCTGAATATACGCAATCTCGTCGAAATAGTCACATTAGTGTCTACAATATACTTGGAGAGACTTCAAAAATTCATTCCTTTTCTGTTTTTTGAGCTACCTAGATATACCAACAAATAAGTATGTTTCAACCAAGCTCCCATACGTCATTGAGAGTCCCAGATAAGCTCTGTAAAGCTGACATAATTAATAAAGACACAGGGAGAACAGCATTAACAGAGGTGGGAGAAACAGGGTACCATGGTTTCTTTTTAAAATCAAGCTCATTTTTAGATCTAAGAATATTCCCTCAACCTTGAAGTACAGCTATACTTAAAAGTATGCTGAAGGGCTAGAGAGATGGCTCAGCAGTTAAGGCGCTTGCCTGCAAAGCCTAACTACTGCAGTTCAATTCCCCAGCACCCACATAAAGCCAGATGCACAAAGTGGTACATGAGTCTGGAGTTTGTTTTGGCTAAAGGACTTGGTGCTCCCATTCTCTCTCTCTCTCTCCTCTCTCTCTCTCTCTCTCTCTCTCCTCTGCTTGGAAATAAATAAATAAATATCTTTTAAAAGCATGCTGAAAAATCTTGAAAAGCTAAAACAAAGACAGATTAGCAATAAATGTAGATGTCAGTTTCTCTCCTCACTTAAAACATTACATGTCATAAATGTATTACTTCTCAGGTAATTTATAATTTTAATGCAATTCCAATCAAACCATGTCATTTTTCTAACAGTTTCTAAAACTGGCTTGAAAAAATATTCTAGACAGAGAAGCCAAGATAATTCAAGGTAAGTTTATAAGTCAGTAATGGAAAAAAAAACTTAAGTCTGCATCAGAATATTGTGTGGAAAGTTATAATCATCAAAAAAATGTCTACTAACTGCCACTCACAAAGCCAAGATATGGGACCAACACAGATAGCCAACAAGGAGGAATGAGTAAAGAAAACGTGACACCTCTTCCCTGTTGGGCTGAACAGTGCTGTGCATCCTGCTGGGGGAGAAAAGTCATCAATAGGCATAACTAACTGTGGACCTCACACAACTGACCAGCCAGGCAAGATGTGCCGACTGGTGGCATGGCTGTTAAAGGCAGTAACCAAAACTCATCAAGTTGCTGAGACTAAGTGACTGTTGAGTGCTCAGTACTAAATGTAATATCTCCGTGATGCCCTTCGAGGCTCGGGAACATCCTCTGTGAGCCCCTTCGAGGTTCAGGGAATGCCATGGGAAAGGGAGTGGAAAGAATGTAAGATTCAGAGGATGCCAAGGAGTGCTTTGATATGCCATCTTCCAGCTCTGATATAGTCACTGCATTTATGACCTCAGAGAGACTGCTGAGTACCTTCCCATGACCTGCACAATAGGGGGACCGTTGACATTTTATCATGGATAATGAAGAATGGAGAAGGGGTTCAGTGGAAAGGGGGAAACAAAAGAAGGTAATGAAAAGGGCATGATGAACAAAACACACCATGTACATGTATGAAATTGTCAATAAAAAAGAAAATGTGGTTTATATTCACAGTGGAATATCTTCAGCCATAAAGAACAAAGGTAGGTCGAAAAATAGACACAATGGAAGATAATCATATCAAGTGAATTGAGTCAGTTTCACACCTATTTTTTTCCACATTGGGGTTCTTAAATTTTATATGGATACACACAATTATGCATGCATATATGACATAATATGTCTAGAAGAACAAATGGGAGGAATTAGAAGGGGAGGGGAAGGGGTAGGAGAGGATATGCTCAAATTACAATCTACACTGGTATGAAAATGTACCTATGTATACACAAGGTACCACAGTACCCATCTGTCTGAATAGAGTTGTTTATTGACTCCTCCTTTGACTAGGTTGTTGAGTCAAAAAAAGCAGAGTTTTTTTTCTTTCTGCCAACTGGTCCATCCCAGCACCTGAACGACATGGCGAATACACAGAAGACAGTTCAGAAATATTTATGGAGTGAAGGCTGGGGAGATGGCTCAGCAGTTCAAGGTGCTTGCTTACAAAGCTTGCTGGCCCAGGTTCAATTCCCCAGACACCCACATAAAAGCTGGATGGCCATTCATTTGCAGTAGCAAGAAATTTTAGTGCAGTCATGAGTAAACACACACAGAAATAAAAAAATTAAAAATAACAACATCTCCTTGTATATATTGGGCTGGGGAGATGGTTCAGCAATTAAAGGCACTTGCTTGCAAATCCTCAAGCCAGGGGTTCAATTCCTCAGTACCTAAGTCAAGTCAGATTCACAAAGTGGTGTATGCATCTGGAATTTGTTTGCAGTGGCAAAAGACTCTGGTGCTTCCGTATTCTCTCACTCTCTCTTCCCACAAATACATAATATTTTTAAAAAGAAATATTTGTGGAATGAATGATAGCAACAAGGAAATGAAGCCCAAGGTTGAATGCTCTCTGGTAAGCTGAACATAAGTAATCTTGACGCTAAAGAAAGAAAGAAAGAAATTATCTATAGGAAACTCAGCACTCAGTTAAAAGAAATTTTCGGTAGGAAAACTCAACTAAATCAAACACACCCGAGCAATCATTGCAGACACTTTGCACATAAAAAATATTCATTTCCACCTTAATATCATGTCAGGTTCTATACACCTGAGGCATGGTTAGTCTCCTAGAGGGCTTCTTTGTGTGGATGGGTACTGCTTACACTTCCAAAATAGCCAAAAGAGGTACGCAGAGGTGGTCTCAGAAATTGTCATCTTTTCTTGAGGCCCATGAGTATATCAGAAAAGAAGGGTAGTTAGCATAAAACTTGACCTACCGAGGGTTGGGTCATATTCCCAGATGAACCTTCTGGTCAGGAATCTCACTACGATGGCTGTGGGAGAAAGAGCCACATGTCAGACAAATGCGTCAACTTCCTGGAGTTCTTATCTTTTTCTAAGGAAAAAATGTGAATTCTCAGTGCTCATTCCAACCCGACAAGGCAGGTGTTATGGTTCAGTTTTGGTATTTTTTTAAAGAAGGAAGCAGGCTCCGAGAAGGTGACCCATTCAACTGAATTCATCTAGGTATTGGTGGCTGGGTCAGGATTGGAGTCAAGAAATCTGTTCGAATGCCTATAAGTGTTTCTATTGTCCCAAATTGATTTTCAATCATAGGCCACCATGATGGTACTTCGGTGGAATAGGAGGTAGAGACAAAGAAGTATAGGCAGGCGTGGTGGTATACTCCTGTAATCCTGGCACTAGGGAGGCTGAGGCAGGAAGACAGTGAGTGTGGGCACAGCTTGTCCTATGCAGAAACTGCAGGGCTAGCCTGGTCCACTGCCTCGAAACAAAACAAAATGAAAAGTGTGTGTAACTAAACAGGAAAAATGGATGGGAATATGCAGAACCGTTTCTTAGAGGTCACAAGAGTGAATTTTAATTTCCAGAAAATTTTTGAACACCAACAGTAGAACAAGAACCTTGGCTCCCTGCCCCCCAGACTGCACACGCACACAATGTGACAGGAGGACCATGAGCTCTCTGAAGATGCTTAAGGCTCTCAGCGACCTCACTCGCATTAACCATCACGTTTTCCAGTTTAACAATATTAATGATTATTTCATTTCTGCAGGCACGCCTTGAACACAGCCACCAAAAGATAGTCAGAATCAAAGCGAACTGGTTGAACGGGATTGTCGGTTTTTTATCTTTATCTATCACGTTTAGTGACAGATAATCTGTCACTTTTAGTATCACAGAGATGTATGTCTGCACCCCGATATCTTCGATGAGATGTCCCGGAACAAATTGCAAGAAGACTTTTGTCAAACTGACCACAACTGTCTGCGGTTTTGCTGCTGGTCCCTGGAGATAGAAAGTAGCGACATTCTTTCGAACTAGAGTGTGAGACTGGATCTGAGCCAACCTATCTAGAGCCTGAAGTAGCAAAGCCTTGACCCTGTCACCCTTCCCACAGACAACATGTTTGGGGTTTTATCTTCTGTCTTCAAGATTTGTCACTGTGTATTCTCTTGAGAAAAAAAAAGATTTATTTTTAAGTTATTTTTTGCACATATGAAATAGTAAGCACAGATATTTTTCTCTTTTTAAAATTAGCAATGTTCGTAAACACAACTGCCCATGATTCAAAGGTTCATGTTTTGATAGAATGTGTAATTTTCATTATAAAGGATGTGATCTAGAAAAATCAACTATTTGCTATCCTTTAGGGATAGATCTATTTATGAACTACATTTTTTTATGTAACTGAAGTTCTTCAATTCTAAAACCATTTTAAGTTTATTCATTTCTCTAAACCTTCCTGGAATGTATCAGATGTGCTATTGACTTTCAAAATCAAATCTACTGAACATAACTACATCATGTAAAATGAAATATACTGAACATAATTGCATCATGTAGGGTGTCTGGATCCTGGTTAAAGAACCTGGATTTGTGCTTTGTGCAGTTAGGTGGCAATTATTTTTGACGCTATAAGGCAGATGTGGCCAAGCAGATCTGGAATGCTTGAAGGGTTGAATCCTCTCTCTCTCTCTCTCTCTCTCTCTCTCTCTCTCTCTCTCTCTCTCTCTCTCTCTCTTTCATTTTTCCCCTTTGCATTTTTCCCATGACTCTCTTCTGAAATGGTCAATGAAACTCTATCGATACACCTGTTGCTCTATGTTGTCACCCTCCTTATACCAAAAGTTCATAACAACAAACCCATTTAAATTCTCTGTAATATAAGCAGAGGCTTGGATGCAGGGATAGGTCTGAAGGAGCTATTTACATTTATAAACATATGACTATAATGCACCTTCAAGTCATCATATTTGTTGCTGGCAAGTTATTACTGCTGACTTCTGAGTTACTGACTCAGTTTCCCATTGCCAACTACACAGAGAACCTCCTTTTAGCAAGGCTGCACAGCTGGGCTGACTAAATCCACGTCACCAATCTAAACATCTCCAAGCATCAGTGCTCTAGGCAGAGGGAAGAGCCAGTGGTCCTCAGACAGGAGTGTATGCTTGCTATGCTTGGGTATCAACCATTGGCCAGTGTGGGTGCAGCAGAATGAGTGTAACTGGAGATGATGCACTTCCCTCCCATTCTCCCAGCATGCACTCCTCAAATACACTGCTACTGAAACAATACTTTGGCTGTTATTATTACTACCACCACCACTATTTATAATAAGAGGAACAAAACTACTCATCCTTGTGTATTGAGTATTACTGTCATCATCATTATTTTTATATATTTCTTGGGTTTTATTGAGTACCCAAGTACTCAGTATTCTACTTGTGCTGGTTTGAACGTAAAATGTCCCCCATAGCCTCAAGGGTTTATTCATTAAACCTCCTACTTGATCCCTAGCTGGTAAAGCCTTCGGGAGATAGGGCCTTGTTTGAAGAGGTATGTTGCCAGGGGCAGACCTTGGAGTTAATTAGACCAGCTCACTGTACGTTCAGAGCTAGCCTGCTCTTGCTGTCCTCTCTCTGATGTTGATGTATAAGATGGTAGCCAGTTGATGATGGAACTTCCCCTCAAAACTGTAAGCTGCCCAAGGTAAAAGATAAGACCCCATTGCTGAAGACACCACAGGCAGCAGTCACACAACACTGAGAGACCTGGCTAGAATTTGGAAGGGAGCCAGTGCCCAGATGGTTAGCCCGTATAGTGCTGGAATGAGCTGTGAGCTGCCAGGGGAAAGTGGCCAGTGATGTTGGGAGAAAGCAGAAGACACTTCTATATGACCATGACCAGTATGGCAAGAAGTACACACCTGTGCAATAGTGACACTCCACCTGGGTAGATAATCAAGGTGTCTCTGATTGGCTAAGAGATCCGTTCATTGGTAAGGAACCTTAACTGGAACTGGGATCCAAGCCAAATTCCTATGTAGATCAGGATTCTGGACTCCAAGAGGAAGCTCCCCCTAACCACGGGCCTAAAGAGAGGCTTCACCCATTATAATCTCACAAAATTAACAATGTTTGTCCCATTTTATCTATGATAATCTCGCTCTCCATTAGAGATTCTGTTTGTAGTTTTCAGAAGGCAGCGAGAACCATGGACAACCCAATTCTACCAACAGGATCTGAGATGAAGACGACTCCCAGGCAAGAGATGAAGCACCCCTAACATACCATCTAAGTAAGGTCCAGGTAAAATCTCAGAAGAAGAGACAAGATGAGCAAGACTTCTGCTTCCACAAGCAAGCCTGACAACCTGTATAAGGGGAATGGAGACAGACACTGAGGGTACTCAGTCATTCCAGAGTGCAAACCAGAGACGCTTAAGAGCTCAACACTAAAGCAGACTTATAACTCATCTACCATGGCTCAGGGAGCAGAAAGACTGTAAGAGCCATGGTGGGGGAGGGGAATCTAGAGACATTGCTGCCCCCCACTCAAAAAAAAAAACCCTGCTGCTCACACAACTCATAGCCCTCCATCCCATGGAGCATTCCAGCAATCTCACTGAGGAGGGCCTTGGGTGGAATGGGGGCAGGGCAGAGGGAAATGGTGGTATCAACACATGACTTGTACATACAGAGTTTCTACTTATTAATAAAGAAAGAAAAAAAGAGAAAAGAAACAGTAAAAAGAAAAAAAAAGTCAAGGGCTGGAGAGATCTCTCAGTGGTTAGGGCACTTGCCTACAAAACCTAATGACCTGGGTTTGATTCTCCAGTTCCCAAATAAAACCAGATGCACAATGTGAAAAAAAAAAAAACCCAAAAAACTGTAAGCTGAAATAAACCCTTCTCTACCATAGGCTGTTTCCGGTGGGTGTTTATTCCCAGCAAGGAGAGGGGAACTACTCCATTAATTTCAATTTTTTTGGTACATGGTAGATTAAAAACCACTTCGGAGATGAAAAACACATTCCTGTTCACGTTAAGGATAACTGGCCGTTAACATTAAATAATAACCAAGTATTGAGAGAAATGGAAACTTAAACAATGGAGAGCGTACACTAGAAGCAGATTTTCATCACATAACTCATCTTAAAAAGTGATAAGGGGCTGGGAGAAGGCTCAGTGCGTAAAGTGCTTACTTCGCAAGTTTGAGGAGCTGAGTTTGAATCCCCAGAATGTGTGCAAAATGCCAGGCATCATGGCAAGAGGCCCTGTCTCAATAAAGAAGGTGGTGAGCAAGAGACAGACACTGACCACCAACTTCTGCCCCCATGCAGGCACCTCACACATGTGCAACCACACACATACAAAGGCACATACGCACATGCATTCACACCATGAACTTACATATGTAAAAAAGATTCTATGAATCTAGAATTAAAATATTTTACAAGGTCTTTTTAACGATCTGTATACAAATCATTACTCTGTGGTTTGCCAAGATGTTTACTGCAGGCCTTGGGAAGGTAGTTTAGCGGTAGAACATTTCCTAGGCACTGCAAAGCCCTGGGCTTAATCCCCTGCCAAAGAAAAAAAAAACTAATATAAAAGTGGATCTAGCTGTTGTGAATAAAGCAGAAATGAACATGGATGTGTAAATATCTCTGTGGTAGGATATAGGGCCATGTTGGGCATATGCCTAGAATTGATATAGCTGGATCACATGGTAGATCAGTTTTTAGCATCGTGGTGCATGTCTTTAATCCCAGCACTTGGAGGCAGAGGTAGGAGAATCACTGTGAGTTCAAGGCCACCCTGAGACTACATAGTGAACTCCAGGTCAGACTGGGCTAGAATGAGACCCTACCTAAAAAAAAAAATAAATAAATAAAAAATTGCGTCTTTGAGAAACCTCCACACTGAGTTCCAAATGGCTACAGCACTCCACACTCTCCCCAACAGAGACCCTCTCCACAGATACTTGGAAGCATTTGTTGCCATTAGTTTTCTCAATGATAGTGATTTTGACTGTGGTGAAATGAAATCTCAAAGTGATTTTTATTTGCGTTTCTCTGATGGCTAAGGATGTTGCATGAAATGGAACCATCCTAAATATCTATCAACTGATGATGACTGGATAATGAAAATGTGATACATCTACACAATGGAGTTTTACTCAGCTCTAAAGAAAAATGAAGTTATGAAGCTTGCAAGAAAATGGATGGAATTGGAAAGAAATGAGAGACTGTAAAGAGGTAGAAGGAATGGGAGGGATGGGTGGAGGACTTACACAATAAGCTAAACCAATAATGAATTGAAATCATAAAATCCTTGTTTTCATACAGTAAGATCCTGAGAAAGAAGTGGCCATTGTCTAGTAAGAGGGGCCATGAACAGAAGGAGAGGAAGCCTAACCCCAAGAAAAATTCATCAGACCTGCAACTCCGGGTCCCAGTCATTGGCTCCTTCCCACACTGAGCTGTTGATCAAAGAGACCTACAAGGTCCCCAAAACAACACAGGTTTCTGTCAAAGCTCTTGAATACCCACCCCAGGCCAAAGGTAAGAAACCACGGAAAGACATCGAGCAACACTGAGAGACCCTGAGAGATCAAGAATGGTATCTAGTACCAGATGGTAGCAAGTGCAGTGCCGCAAGGTGCTACATAAGCTGCCAGGGGAAATTGGTCAACGATACATGGCGATAGCAGAGACCACTGATACAAAATGCAGTCTGTTGCCATGAGAAAGCAGAGCACACTTCCTTCTGGGAAAGATCAACTGACCAAGAAATGATCACTGGTGATCACAGGCGCCAAAACCTGGGGGGGGGGGGTGGTTATTCAACAGCTTTTAAATTGGAAAGAATTATACTAATTGAGGTAACCAAAGCTCTGAAAGATAAAAGTTGCATGTTCTCTCTCATTGGTGGATCCTAACTTTCAATGTTTGTATGTATGCAAATAAGGGAAGTGAGAGTGAATATAAGCTATGATTCAGGACAGAAGCGTGCAAGAGGGGAAGAGATGAGAAGGGGGACAGGACAATACAGCATGAAAGCAGAAAGGAGGGAACAACCCAGTGGGGAAGGGGAGGAGGAGGGGGAGGGGAAACAAAAAATTGTATTATGAAAACACCATTATGAAACCTATTCTTTATAAGCTGACAAAAATTGATGTGTTTTCTTTCTGTCTTTATCACAATTCTAGACAGTTTTTCTTTTGATATGAAAAATGACATCGATAACTTTTATTTCCACCAGGCACCTGATACAAGGTCTTTTCCTGCTTTAAGGTTTGACCCAGTTGCCTAGTTACAGTTAGTTAATTACCCATGTTCTAAATATCTTATTTCTGCTCAGCATGGTGGCATATGCACACCTTTAAACCCAGCACTCGGGAGGCTTAGGCTAGAGCCAGGCTCTACTTTAAAAACCAATAATAATAAATTATTATAATTATTATTTATTTTATTTTCTTTTATTGCTTTGAAAACCTATAGTTTTCCAATAAACCAGCCAAAATGTGTGATGGCTAACTTAGGGAAGAAAATTTTCCTCTTTTTACCCATTTTATAACCATATTGGATACAATGTGGTTCATTTTTAGTATTATTAGCGCTGTAAATTTCATATTCATTAATGAAAGCTGGTTTCTAAACAGTGGAAAACTAGGAAGTGAATCCCAGGAAACATTTTTTAAAGGTCACTTGAGGTAGTGACTGGGACGATATTCCATTCAAACTGCTATGACAAGACAGTGAGGCCCTCAGCGTTACTCTGAGTCATCCCTGAGGTCATCATTGTTCTGAGGGAGGAGCCACCCATGCCAGCTTCTGTGAATGCAATGATATATTTATTTTATTTTATTTCTTTATTTGTAAGGAGATCAACAGAGGATGAGAGAGAGAGGTAGAGGGGGGATGGGAACACCAGGACTTCTAGCCACTGCAAACAAACTCCAGATGCATGGGCCACTTTGTGCATTGGCTTTATGTGGGTCCTGGGGAATCAAACCCAGGCTGTCAGGCTTTGTAAGCAAGCAAGCACCTTTAACCACCGAGTCATCTCTCCAGCCCCACAATGATGTATTTAGAAGAAAGTTGTTGAGATAAAATCTATGCGATGAATCTTTTAGAAAGAAAGAAATTTTTCAAGCTAGATACAAACTAACACGGGTATTTTTAAAAACGTGAAAAACTATACCAACAGCCATACAGACAAAATTTGCAGATGCTTCTCTTCAGGCTCCTACTTGGAAAGTAACCCCATTCCATCATCGGTTTTCACTAACAGTTTATGACATGATATGATTAAGGGTGTGTACACTGTCATCATTTGTATATGCAAGTACATACAGCCTTCTCTGTGGGCCTCCAGGAATGCAACTCTAGCTACATAACAACTCTATCCCCAAACTTGGTAGCATCTAAGAAGAAGTATTTATTGTAGGACAGCAGGAGAGCAATGACATTCACTCAGGTGACAGTGGTGAATTAGCCATAGTGTTATTGGAAAAATCCAGACATAAGGGTTTCAAATACCCAGTTCAATTTTGTTTGTCTTTTTAATTTTTTAAAATTATTTGCAAGGAGAGAGAGAGAGAGAGAGAGAGAGAGAGAGAGAGAGAGAGAGAGACAGACAGACAGACAGAGAATGGTCACACCAGGGTCTTTTGCCACTTCAGATAAACTCGATATATGTGCTGCTTTCTGAATCTGGCTTTACATGGGTACTGGGGAATTGAACCCAGATCATTAGGCCTTGCAGGCAAGTGCCTTAACTGCTGAGTCATTTCTCCAGACTCCAGTTCAAATATTTTAGAAGAAGAAAAGAATTTCTGCTTGTTAAAAGTGTTTCAAAGAGCTCTGCTCATCACCTGGTCACAACAGAGACTTTCTCAATGGCGTCCACAATCCTGTTCAAACTCCCATGAAAACCTTTGTCATTTCCTAATTCATATAACAATGAAAATTTATGCATATGTATTATGTGATTTATTGTTGTCATTCTATAACCTGCAATATCTCCATATTTTTTTTTAAGTTGGGCTGGGGGTGTAACTCACTTAGTAGAGTGCTTGCCTATCACTGGCCTTTATTATTTTTTTATTTTTAAAAATATTTTATTTATTCATTTTCAAGCAGAGAGAGAGAGAGAGAGAGAGAGAGAGAGAGAGAGAGAGAGAGAGAGAGAACACCAGGGCCACCACCTTGTGCGTCTGGCTTATGTGGGTCCTGGGGAATTGAACCTGGGGCCTTAGGCACTGGAGGCAAGTGCCTTAACCACTGAGCCATCTCACCAGCCCTATCAAAACCATGCAAAAAACTGTGAAAAACAAGCAAATATTTCTGTTATATAATAAGAAGGGAAACCTGGATGATACCAAGAAAACCACCATCCCTTAGTGTTGGGAAGAACATGTATCACTTATTTTCTAAATTATTTTCCTCAATTTAATCTATAACCAATTTGTGATTGTTCAATAAAAGTCACAAGCTTAAAACCACACGAGGACATCACGATGAGTCACACAGTATGGTAAATGTGAAGCTTCTTGAATTTGGGGTGCACCTGACAGACAAGAGTCTTCATGTTCCCTGCCTCTCCTCATCTCTTTCATTTTATTATAGTTCCTACTGGCAATTACTTGCTCTAAACCTCAACAAATAGCACTAGTCTATGGTGCATATTACCACGCACACAAGCTTGCAAAATCAATACTAAATTACTTTCCTTTTGAATTTTATGACCTGCCCACCACGACTCAGGGAACTGAGTGGAAGAGGGGGTGGAAAGATTGTGAGAGCCATGGTGGGGGAGACTATCCAGAGGTATGGCACCCCTCAGTAACAACACACTTGGGCCAGGAGGACCGGGCTGAGTACTAGGCTATCCATGGTCCCCTGTCACAAGGACTGATCCAGACGACCTATGGAGGAGGATATCCAGCTGAGTGGGGATGTGGAGGGGGGGTGTCATTGGGGAATTGGGGATAACAACTCATTGTTTGCCTACTAAATAATGTAACTCATTATGGACATTAAGTATATATTTTTTTAAAAAAGAATTTTATGACCTATAGTTAAAATGCCATAATCAATAAAGCAAGTATTGAAAATAATAGAAAAGGGGCAGGAGAGAGTTTAATAGCTTAGAAATTTTTTTCTCACTTCACTAAACACAACTTTAAACAATATCATAAAAGTCATAATGGGAAAAAGGTTAAAAATAATGCTGTGGTGTTAATTCTGCTCCCTCTCATGTATTGAATGTGTGCTGTTAGGACACATGTGGTGATCAGTCTTTGTAAGCACGTCTCTCCCCTGGACTCGCCTGTCACATTGTGTCATGTACATGGATGACTGTGCGCCAGCAAGGAAGCTGAAGCTCAGACCATTTGCATTTCCTCCTTAAATGTGAGCCTGGCTCTCATGGCTTCAGACTCCACTTTTTGTAAATCAGCAAATAATCATTATGACTCATTCGGTATGACCCTCTTTTATAGCTGAAGAACATACTACTAGTGAACCCAAGGGGTCATAGAGGTGTGTTCCTCTACTGTTACTAAGCCTTTCATATAACTAATTTCTTAGAGAATGCCTTATAGAAATACATTGTATCCATATTCTTCCGTGTTAAGAAAACATCATTGTCTAGCCTTGCTCATCATTGTTTTTGCTACAATAGAAAAGAATCAAAACCCTAGTAAAAATCAAGCTTGAACTATCTCTAGAAAACATGCTATTTCCTAGGTATAAATTTGTGGATATTTACTATACTCTCTTATTTTAAAAAATATTTTATTTATTCATTATTCAAGGAGAGAGAGAGAGAGAGAGAGAGAGAGAGAGAGAGAGAGAGAGAGAGAGAGAGAGAATGCACCAGGGCCACCACCCACTTTGTGGGTCTGGCTTATGTGGGTCCTGGGGAATTGAACCCGGGGCCTTGGGCACTTGAACCCGGGGCCTTGGGCACTGGAAGCAAGTGCCTTAACTGCTGAGCCATCTCTCCAGCCCCTACTATACTCTCTTATTGTCTTGGTTTGGAACAGACACTATCCCCTTATTTGGGTAACCCACAGTGCATTAATATGTACACAGAATACGTGATAACCCTCTAATATTTTGCTTAACTAGCTTCCCTGCTTGTCTGTCTGTCTCCTTCAGGGGTTACTAAGTACAGCAGAGGAACATTTCAAAAATCCCTTCATACTGGCTTTGTTCTAACTTGGCTTTCTTTTTAAATTCCAAATATCCTGATATTTCCTAATAGGCACACATGACGTAGGTAATGCAGAATAGAACTAAATCAAGCAAAGGCATTGACAGTGCAATCGATGTGGAAATGATATCCCACACCAGATCACATACATGCCCATAAGCAGTGAAAAAGCAGTGTTTTCCTGTTTAAAGCTGTTCCTGATCTTGCCAGGTTGTTGGGCACTGCCTGTTGGCGGCTACTGAGGGCATGGAGAACAAAGGGTTAACGGTGTATGAGTGAGGTGAAACCCCAGTAATTCGGTAGGCTTTTCCCAGCTCCACCTACCCTGACTCCCACCCCCATGGGCTGGCCACAGAAACCAGTATTTCCATCTCAGCATGACTGGATTTGGCATCAGCAAAACTTCCTTGTGCCCATCCCCACTGACCTGACCGAGGCTAGCATCACGTATTTCCCACCACTCATGGCCCCCAAATGAGGTGTTCTCAGGTTGTCCCCACCCACCTATCCCCCC
>PVHP010031667.1:0-20866 GCA_004024765.1 Zapus hudsonius | reverse complement strand
GGTAAGGGCGCAGGTAAGGGCGCAGGTAGGGGCGCAGGTAGGGGCGCAGGCAGGTGACTTCTCCCAGCGCGGGCGAGGACACCTTGCAAAACCTGGAGCCTCCACTCAAAATTTTTTTTTAAAGTTTAAAAAAAAAGTCCTGTTTCTTAAAAACAGGACTTTGGATCTTTTTTTTTTTTAAATTTTAATTTTATTTATTTATTTATTGTTTATAGAGAATAAAGGCCATCTGGTTACCTTTTCTTTAACCTGCCTATCTGAAATGCCCTTTCACTGAACAATCCAAAGTCTTCTGTCCCTAAGGCAGAAAATTCTGTCAGAGTTCCCCAGCTTCTGTTTACTGTAGCTTTCCCTTTCTGAGGTTCATTAGAGGGAGTCCTGGCTGAGAAAATTCCTCAAGATAGAGCCTTTTCAAATCAAGTCAAGGAACTCATCCGTTGCTCAGTTTTACATAGAAATAAGTTTCCCCAACTTTGCTAAGATATGAGAAAATACCTAAACTGCAAAATGACAGAGCAACTGTTGTATTCTTGTTGTCAGACAGAGTTTTCAGTTAATAACACTATAGGAAGAAAGAAAGAATAATAACCCTATAAGCTCCAAAACACGCTTTGGAAAACAAGTAAACATCGTTTGCTGTGCAGGTAAAAAAGTTTGCGTTTTAAAACTAGATGTTGGAGTGAAGAATACATTTACATATAATGTAAGTGGAGATAATTTTTTTTTGTAAAGTGTGAGGCCATTGTGAGGTGGGCCGGTGGTCCTTCATAGGAGCCCGTGAACACTTCCACCAGCCACTAGACTCACACCTCTAAATGTTCTCTTTGGAGGCTACATTTTGGGATAAGTGGTTAAATGTTGGCCAAAAGTGATAGGTTTGCCCTAAACCAGACAGTTGGTAAAAACTCCTACTCTTGGAGAGACTATCTTTCCTACTTTGTTTCTTTCATGCAGAGCTGAAGAATTAGTCCATAAGCAGATCCAGTATGCGCACTGAGGAAGGATCCCAGTGGGTAGGTGACAGAGAGGAGGGAATCGGGACACCTTCAAAGGATGTGCTCATACAATGTCTATACTTGGTCATAATAAAGATTTTAAATAAAAAAGATTTAGTCCAATAAGCACCTAATGACATGAAGTCAGTTTGACAGGATTTTGAATAACCTCTCTTTGTAGGTGATTGGCTTGTAGAGCTCAGTAATAGAGTTGTTTGTCTAACAGGAGTGAAGCCCTGGGTTTGAACTCCAGCACAGCAAAAATAAAAATTAATAAAAGTGGGGGCTGGCGAGATTGCTAAGGGGCTGAAGTGCTTTCTGCTTACGCCTGAGTACCTGAGTTCAATGCTCTCTAAGAGCCAGAAGTTGCGTCGGGTTGCTGTGATCCCAGCGAGATGGGAGGCAGAAAAAGGAGAATTTCCCAGACATTCACGGTGCATGAAACAAAAACAGCAGAGCGGGTGTCCAGAGCGAGAAACTGTCTCAAATGAAAGGCGAGGACAGACCTCTGATCTCCGCAGGCACATCATGGCACACATTTGCACTCACACACAAACATGCAAATAAATAAGAAATTTTTTAAAAGTGAAGGACAGCTTCCTAGGCTCCAGATGTGGTTCTGAGCACTGGCAATGGCCTAGTGGAATGGCCCAGCACCCCTAACAGAGGGGGACCCAAGCTTTCAAGTGGCTCCCTCAGACTAAGTGCTGCCATCACAGCTGGAGCTTATGGGGCGTCTGAATCCCACCAAAACCTTCGTGGAAACATGCTCCAGTCCCTGCTTCTGTGTCCTGTGATCGTGCTTCTGTTTCATTTGCTAGACACCGCCTGGAGGGAGCAGTCTAGACCTCACAGCAATCCTGCAGCTCTCTGCAGATCCTCCGTGAGCTTTCTGTCTGCAAGCTCCCCCAAGTTTCTGTTCTTAGAAGTGGGACTTTTTTATATTATTATTATTGAGTTCAACCCTTTGAAGTTTTCTAGAATAGATGGTCATTTAGAATAGGGGTATAGAAAAAAAATCAAATATATTTTGGGATGTTTATTAAAATATTAGTCATTGTTCAATCCTTGCATTTTAGTTCAGTTTGTTTTGCTGACTCTATGGAACAATGAGAGAACAGATAATGAAAACGCCAGAGACCAATGTTGAAGGCAACTAAGCTTTGAAGTCGTTTATTTACTTATTTATTTTATTTTAGTTTGGAAATCTGGTATAATTACAATTATTTATGCCCCTTCCTCCCCTCAAGGGAACATGTTGGAATTTAATATCTTGGAAGAATTCCCAATGTTTAATGTCCAAGCCCAAGTTCTCGTCATAGCAGGGAAGATACAGACCAGATTCTAGAGTCCCAAAGGAAGCAAGTGCAAGAGAGGCACCCGTGCCCAGGGTCCAGTTATGGTCATTCTGCGAAGTAACTGTCTTAACAGTGACTGTCCTTTATCTATCCTTCTATGAGTCCAGATTAAACAACAATAGCCACATCATGATAATAAAGAGGTATCTTTCTAAAATATCCCAGTGTTGACCCACCTATGTGGCAGAGATGAGAGCAGGCACTGTCTCCAAGCAACCATTAGGGGATTGGGTGCTGGTAGAAAATCTGCCCTGCTTCCGTCCACTTTTTAGTTACTTTTTTATATCTTTATTATGAATAAGTATATACATTGTATGAGCAAATCTTGTGAACGTGTCCCCGTTTCCCTCCTCTCTGTCCTCTACCCACTGAGGTCCTTCCTCAGTGCACATACTGGATCTGTCCATAGGATAGGGGTTATGAACTGCACCGGAGGGAGCCCGGTTTTCTTTCTTTCTTTTTTCTTCCCCCCTTGTGTGTTGTTACTTAGGAGGGCAATGTCTCTGGATATTCTCCCCCACCATGGCTCTTACAATCTTTCCGCCCCCTCTTCCGCTCAGTTCCCTGAGTCATATCGGCCCACTTTTTGAATAAACAGGTCTTCTGAGTGAATTTATGACATAGTGGGAAGATTCTGCCAGTAGAACCGTAGGGTTGTATCCCTGCTGTCTGCCTTCTGATTGGACAAACCAGCAGTGCCAAACCTCATTTTTCACATTTGTCAGAAAGAGCACGGAATCTTTTAGCTCTGCACAGTACCTTGTAATTGTTGCAATTACCTGGTGAAATGATGCATAGGAAAATACTTTTAAAAAGACAGGGCAAGCAATGTTAGTTGGGTGTTTGGGATTTATTGTTTGTTTGCTTGTTTTTAGCTTGCAAAAAAATCATTGCGCTCTAGATAGGATTTGCACATTTTTCTATATGTACATTATATATTTTTCATATGTACATTATATTTAGATAAAACCTTTGCTAAAGAAAATACATTTTGCCTACACAATATTCAATGATATGGGGATCTCACCTGTGTGGGATACAAACGCAATGTGGAAATTGAAGAAAAATGGCAGACGGGCCACTTTCTTTCAGCCACAGCCAGCTGCTTCTGCAGAATTCAGAACTGTGCAAACCTGTGATGCAAGTGCCCAGCAACATGGATGAAGCAGGCCCATTGCAGCAGGCATGGAGAAGCCTGTAACACCGTCTACATCACTTCTGGAAACACTGCAGCATCATGCCTAATGCGCCAGTGATGACCCTGGCCCATCCAGGAAAGAAGACCCAACTGTATACACTTGGCTCTACTTCAGAAGTTAGGCTCATGAGGTATTTTAGAAAGATGCCTCTTTATTATCATGATGTGGCTATTGTTGTTTAATCTGGACTCATAGCAGGATAGATAAAGGACAGTCACTGTTAAGGCAGTTACTTTGCAGAATGACCATAACCGAACCCCGGGCACAGGTGCCTCTCTTGCACTCACTTCCTTTGGGACCCTAGAATCTGGTCTGTATCTTCCCTGCTATGACGAGAACTTGGACTTGGATATTAGGCTTCAGAGAACCACATTCCAACCTTGGATGCTGCAGGGATTTTTGAAGATGCTTACTAGCTTTTTTTAAATGGAAGCATAATTTATATACAATAAAATGTACAGAACTTAAATATTCAGTGTAATGTGTTTTTATATATGTGTATCCAATTGTGACCAATCCTTTTCAGAAAAATATTTGAAACTGAGGGTGTTGGCATGGTCGTAGGAACCATTATCCACCATTTGAGTGGGACTTCAGTGTAACTTAGTCCAACCCTAAACCCTACTGAAAATACCAATCTGGTCTCTGTGTTTGACCACACATGAGCACATTGCAGCGGGTGTTGGCTCAAGGTCAATGATGGCCAAGACCCATCGCCCTCTCTGTTACTTTGTCCCACACGCACCATCACTGAAATGACCTTGATGGAGCTCTTGCCCTGCCGTATACCCCACTCCGGCTTCTCCCTCCCCTCCGCTTCTATTTCATATCTTTCCCTTTTCTTCTCTTTATTTTCCTTTCCTTCTCTCTGATATGTTTGGGGCTTAGTTACTCAGCTATTGTTGGCCTAGGTTTCTCTAGCTATTCACCAGAGTTAACAGTGTTATCCCACAGGAAAACCTAGGAAGATAAAGTTACAATCTGTATCACAATCTACTTCTCTGTGGACTTATCCATCCATTCATCCACTTACCTAACCTGTCATTTTGAAATTAGATAGTTCTCTACAAGTAATGGCATTGTATTATTCCTGATATGCATTCAGTGATTAGTTCTGTTTGGGTTCATTTTGTTCTTCAAATGCTTGTTTATTTTTAGTATCTTTGAAAACTAATAAAATGTGAACTGGTAGAGAGGGAGAACTCAGTCAGACATTGAAGGTCTGGAATCTGTATTAACCAGTTTTCTCATCACTGTGACAAAATACAATTTAAGGGAGGAAAGATTTATTTTGACTCATGGTTTCGGAGGTGACATTCGATAGTTTTTCTGTCCCATATGAGCAGAGCATCATGGCAGTGGAAGCTTGTAGTAGAGGAGAGCTGTTCACTTCATGGATGAGCAGGAAGCAGAGAGTGACAGGAAGTGGCCAGGAATAACATACCCTAAGCACTTGTTTCCCTTCATCCTCCAGGTAGTCCTCACCTTCAAAAGTTTCTGAACTACCCAAAATAGGACCCTCAGTTGGGGACCAAGCTGTTAAAACATGAGCCTTTGGGAAATATTTCAGATTCAAATCATAACCAGATCAATGCTCATTTGTGTCATGCAAGTGTCATAACATTTTCTGATACTCAGCTATCCTTTCTGTAATAACCATTATCTCCCCACACTAGGTAAACCTGAGATTTAGAGACTAATTATCTTATTAGCCATGCTCTTTCCTAATTCTAAATGAATCAGCTAGAGAAGCTACAGTAGCATTCTTGGATAAATACTAGTTCCAAAAACTATGGCCTCACCTCTACTGCAAATGTGAACAACGAATTCCAGCTAGAAATGTCCATGCTTTATATAATTGCTAATCTAATAGATTTCTTGGTTTCAATCTCATTTTCTTCTCATATGTTTATATATTTGAAAATATTTATGCAAGGCTTGCTTTTACTTTCAAAGACATTAGTTAGCATGATTAGTTGGTATTTGCAGAATTATGACATTTTTGTTTAGACAGCCTCCTCACCATGTTGCTTAAACTGTTCTCCCATTCCTGAGATCAAGTGATCCTCCTGCCTCAGCTTCCCAATCATGTCTGTCTGGCATGACCTTTTTATGCTCCTGATTTGTGCTGTAGAATGCTGAGGTTTTACTGTTTTTACAGAGTGATTCCAGAAATTCTCTGGGAACCCTAGGATTCTCTAATACATGATTAAATGTGGAACTAATCTCTGGTTCTTCCAGATGTCCATCTCATTAAAAAGTATTCCTAGCCAGACATGGCAGTCCATGCTTGTAATCTCAGAACTTTGGAGGCTTGAAGCAGGAAGATGGAGGGTTTGAGGCCAGTTTAGCCTATGCGGTAAGTTCCGGGTCAGCCTGAATACAATAGGGACCGGTGTCTAAACTACATCTATTTTTTAAAAATGTATATGCCTCTTAGGGTTTGTAGGTTAAGTGTCATCCTCAGGTTTTACTTTTTCTAAGTGTCAGTCACCATCACCCTGGGGCTGGTTGTCAGGCTAGCAGTAAGAACAGTATTCATGATGTTGCTTCCTCTGCAATTTCTCCTTGGTCCTGGCAGATGTGGTAGAGATGGAAAGTCTCATGGTAGGCATCTGGCTATCTTGTCTTATTGATGGTTCTAGGCTCTCATCTATTTTCTCTGCCATCTGTAAAATAAAGCAGATTCTCCAACCAGATGTATTTCTTTGACTGAGAATATTGTTTGCATGCCCGCTGTTTTTATGGGGATTAACTCAGGTCCTGATGCTTGTAAGGAAAATACTTTACTGACTGAGCCATCATCCTAACCCTGGTGAATATTTTTCTTAAGGACAAATTTGTGCAGGTACAGAAGGCTGCATGCTCTCATCTGTCCATCTACTTTTCTTCATAAAGATGGTTCCTCAATCGGCTCCCTAAATTTCTCACCTCTCAAGCAAAAGTTTAACCAAGAAAATTGACCTAACACCATAGGTATGATATCTCAGAAACTTTCAGTGAAATTCAAGCTGATGATGAGGAATACACTTCTGAATTTTTCTGGGTGAGGGGCTTACTCTTCCAGAGAGCTACACACCCCTGGCCATCACACTGACAGAACTGATCTCAGAGGAACAACGAACATAGGTGCTGAGTATTACTGAGGTTCCCGTGGGTAATTTCAGTTGTTAAGGTTAGCATCCAAAGGCTGGTTACCTGCTTTGATATCAAGCACTGTTGGTGCTCATTGAATTGAATAATTTTTGAATAAATATCCATTGCATCCTGACAGTACAGGACAGAATATGATCAATTATTAAAGATGTGTCGGAGTGGTAGACAATGTACTTAAACTTGTATAAAACATGGCACCTACTTTCTAAGAGATTTCTTTCCGTCAAGGTATTTTAAAGCTTTTTTTTCTTCTTTTTATTTTAAAATAAAAGTAAACATCAAATGAATTGGAGATCATTACAAGAAGTGAAGTAAGCCAGGCACACATATGACAAGAGGGAAGAGGTCAGGTCAAGAGTGGCACTAAGTTTGAGGTAAGAATGAGAAGTTCTGGGGGTGCTGGTGGGCACGAAGCGACTATGGATGGAGACTGTGAACTATATTGCAGAAAGCTGCAAGAAAAGGTTTTGAAAGTTTTTTTCTTTTTAACCAACAAGAAATTGTAAATCTGTGGGAAGATAAACATTTTAGCTGGTTCAGTTTAAAATTATACTATGTGTATGTGTGTGTGTTGCACTAATGATATGCACACCTTTTATTTTTCATGTAGCAGTTGAAAGTACAGCTAAATACATAAAAATTAAGCATAGCACATAGAGGTAGAAAAAGAGAAATGTGTTAATATCACATGAAAACCTTTCAGGAGGAATCTGAAAGTCGGTTGGTAAACAGTTGCATAAAGTAGATGTGAGAATTTTTAAAAGCTGTTACCTTAGGGTGATGGGAACCACCAGTGAAAACTGTGGAGATATGAAAAATTAGTCCATATGTGAAGGGAGAATTAATGAGAGACTTTAGTCATGGCTCACCAATATAGACAAAACACAGCTACGTGATCCTCATACAGTGGCCCCATGTTTTTTTGAGGAAAGGGACTCAGAAGGAAAGACAGCTTTTGGAGAAGGGGGAATTGAGAGCTAGCTGTTTACTTAAATTTGTATTTATCTAATCATGTAGCTGCTATTCAATGGCAGATGCTAACATTTATAATCAACGATTAGTCTTTCTTTTCAGATTCAGTCTTTCTCTTCATATCTAGGGTTACAAAACTTTTGTGATCCTGAAAGGGATAATGTGTGATGAGCATCTTTCATGCGTTCATGTCTTTTTCTTTATTTACGTACCCATGGGTCCCTCCTCGCTCCCAGGTTTAGGATAACGGGTTTGGAAACAGCTTTGTGGCATGGCAAACTGTTCAGTCTAATTTGGTTTTCGTTTAAGATTTAGTTTCTGCTTCAGTGTTTACCTTTGTCTGACACTTCAGTTTCGATTGCATTTCTACCTTTGATTTCTTATCTTATTCCAATACTTTATCATTGTTTCCTCTACTTGAGTTTGAAATCCTTAAAGCTACTTGTGAGTGTGTGTGCACATGTGTATTAGGATTGGGTTTTATTTATTATTTTAGAGACAAGGCATTTCATATGTGTGGAAAATGAGTCCCATGATAGATTCACATCTTAGATAAGTTTCCTATGAACACTGTGGTCTCTGAAGTTAGATGCTGTGGGGTAAAATCCTGGCCCTGCCACCCAATGTGAGATATTGGGCAATCTGCTTTACTTATTAAGTTTAAACATGTATCAATTTGGGACATTATTAATGTCTCAGGAGTTAAAGGGAGGGCAGGACAGGAGGGAAATTCCAGAGATAGTGAGTCCACAAGTCTGGGATAGGGTTGCAAGACCCCTCCCTAAAGCTATATAAAGGGGAAGGAAATCTCGGTCTCCTTCTGCTTCCTGGCCCGTTTTGTTGTGTATGGTGTTGGTGATGGGTTTCTCCTCTGCTTGGACCTGTGAAAGGGAACCAGTCTCTTTCACCATTGTGGAACTTCCCCTGGATCTTTAACTTCAATAAATCCTTTCCTCCCATAAACTGTGCCGGTTTGGAGACTCATCCTAGAGGTGTGTGGCTGACTATGACACCAAGAATACCTGAAATAGGACCTTACCATTTTGATGCTGAAGTTCTGACCATTAAACATCTTTAGGAGCTGGTGAGATTGCGTAGTGGTTAAGTACAACTTCCTGAGCAAGTATGATGGCTTGAGGGGACCTAACTAAGACTGAGTTCAGATCTCCAGAATCTATATTAAACAGCTGGGCAAGACTACGGCTCCTATAACCACACTCTTTTAGGGGAGCAGAGACCCAGAAATCTCAGTAGGGCTGGAGAGATGGCTGAGTGGTGAAGGCACTTACCTGCAAAACCTAATGACCCAGGTTCAATTTCCCACTACCCACATAAAGCCAGATGCACAAAGTGGCACATGCATCTGGAGTTCATTTGCAGTGACTGGAGGCCCTGGTGTGCCCATTCTTTCTGTCTCTTTTCTCACTCTTTGTTTCTCCCTCTTCTTGCAAATAAAAAATTAAGAAAAACACCTACCTATCAGTCAGCTATTCTAAGATGTGAAACATGGTAAGTTCAGTGAATTCCAAGAGCATGGCCCCATTGATGTAAAATGAATTCCTTAGTTAGGTGCGTGCTGTTGAGAAAGAGCATCATGGTGGACCAAGCATCATGTAACAAAAGGCAGATCCATATCCTCAGTATACTTTTATTCAAGTCAGGATAAAGGCTAAGTGTAAATAACTATGATTTGATGATTTGGGTAGAGTTCTCAAATAATAAAACAACTTCTTTTTCCTCTTCTTCTCCCACACAACATACATACAACCCAATACGTGGCTATGAGAAAGCTTTAATCTGATAATACTATCTATAACACATCTACAGAGAATCTGTGGTTTAAGGATTTTTTTTCTCTAAATATTTGTAAAATGAGATTACTTCAGAGAAAATTAAGCTAACAATTTGAGTAATGTAATTAGTTGTGCTTAAGTAATGAAGTATAATTGCTATAAAATAAGTGAAGCACAGGGTTAAAATTACAAAAAACAAAAGGTCTATGATGTCACTTGGGGTTTAATCTTAAGTGCTTTAAAAATGAAACTATACCACCCCAGTTAGTCATCATGATACTCTGGGCAAAAATGTATTGTTTCAATGAATTTCCTATAAAATATGTAGTTTTTAAGTATTAAATATTTCACGTTAAAAGTTAGTACAATGGGCCACCTTAAGAATTTAAATTTAAATATGTCCTTGGTTAATTGAAATGTATTTGTGAGAAAAATCAATTTGCTTTTTTACCCATCGTTTGGACAAACAAAAGACTTTGCTTTTATATGGATGTCTCTGACATTCTTGAATGCTTTTCCTATATCACGACTACTATTTTACTTCATTTTCTCACAATGAGATTTTTGAGAGAGTAAATTAGAAAATAGGAACTTCAAGTTCAAGCTGACTTTGTTTCACATGCTGAGAGATAAGAATTTAATTTGTATTGTCAAGCCTGAGCACAAGTCACTGTGGGTTGGGGACAGGACTGAGAAGAAGGTGTGTTCAGGGAGGACTTGGGACTTTTTGCCTCAGCAGGGTCTCTTGTTGCTGCCCCTCCCTCCCTCCCTCCCTGCCTATATCAGCCTTTATCATTTCCTCTTCCCGTCATCATGTTCCAATGCTCCCGAGTCCATTGTGATTTTATTTTGCTGACTTTGCTTGTCTGTTCATCCTCATTTCCCTACCACCTTTTCATCTAATTTGCTAAACTTTATTGCATGAAATGTTTTATAATTTAATCTAAATTAAAATAGTAGAAATGAAATAATTCGTTTTAGCTGCGGTTGAGCACCTAGGCAAAGGCTTTGGGCGTTTCCATTTAAGACACAAAGGCGAAATGAGCTACAAAGAAAAAAAAACCCAAAAAAACAAAAAACAAAACATAGTGCAAGAACATCTCATACAGTGTGACTGGAAACAGTGCCCAGGACTCAACATAAATTGCCTCACTTAATGCTCACTACAAACTTGTCTTATAGGAGAGAAAACGGAAGCTTGGTAAGTTGAAATAACTTGCACCAGTTACATAGTAAGGGATGAAGTCAACCTTTTAATAAGCTGGTGACACCTCCCTTCTCTCTTAACTCATTCTTACACATGGACAATTGATCTTTAGCACCATAAGCGAGAGGCCCATTTGAGAACTTTTGAAGAACTAAAGATAATAGATAGCCTGGAATTTCAGGAAGTCATGGTTGGCTTGAGTAAAACCTTGGTTTGAGATTTCTCAGGTAAGATGCACAGATTCCAAACAAAAGACATCATGCAAGTATAATGTGGTGGCTTGAGTATAAAATGCCCCCCCTAGTGCTCATGTGTTTGTGATTAAGCCTTATTAGTGATCCCCTGATGATGGAGCCTTTCAGGTGGCTATGGAGTATGTAGCCTTGCTGGAGGAAGTTTGTCTCAGAGAGAAGGTGGGAATTTTATAACTCACCCCCCCCTTTGCCAGTGCTATATAACCCATTCTTGCTGATTTCTTCCAGCAGATTGGACAAGATATGAGCCAGCTTCCTGCTTTTGCCACACTTTCCCTGCCATGGTGAAATCTTCTTGTTCTAGTTAACTGTGCATTGGTGGATAAACATCAGCTAAGCAGCAATTTATGGGAGGGAAGTGTTTATTCAGGCTTAGGAGAAACACAGTCATGGCAGAAGAAGCTGGTTCACTTCAGCATCCAGAGCACAGACAAAAACTGCTTAGTAGCAGCCAGCATGACCAGCCAGAGCGCAAACTGGCTCAGTACACGCCTTGTAGGGCTGGACTGATGATCTCCCCCCACCCCAGTGACATCTCTTTCAGCAGGGTTCTGCCTTCTGGAAATTGAGGTAGGAAGTTTAATCTTAATAAAAAATGCCTGAATCTCTGGGGGACATACATTTAAATTCAAATCACTGCACTCCACTTGACAATGGAAGCCAGAAATAATCTCTTCCTTCCATAAGCTGTTTCTGGTTTGGTGCTTTGTCTCAGCAACAAGAAAGTAACTGATACATTTAATGAGCTCAGCCCTTTTGAAACCAATAGAAATTAGTTTGAAAATCAATACTTTTTGATATGGAAGTGGACTTGATCTTGCAAGGGCAACCTGGGAACTTACTTCCCAAAGAAGATGGTATTCACTTCATTAATCATATCACCATGGCTGTGGAAACAGATTGTTCAGCTGTGAAAGAAACAGCCCTTCAATATCTGGTTAAGAAATACAATTTTGGGGACTGGAGAGATGGCTTAGCAGATAAGGCTTTTGCCAGCAAAGCAGAAGGAAATGAGTTCTATTCCCCAGTACCCACATAAAAGCCAGATAGATACACAAGGTGGCACATGTGTCTGGAGTTTCATTTGCAGTGGCTGGAGGCCCTGGTGCAACCATTCGCTCTTTCTCTCTCTGCCTCTTTCTCTCTCACACATAAATAAATAAATTAAATATTTTTTAAAAAGAAATACAATTTATGTAATAGATACTAACTTGAATTTTATAAATCTTTTCCTTGTAGGAAATATATTTGTCGTAAGTCTAGCAGTTGCGGACCTGGTGGTGGCTGTTTATCCATACCCCTTGGTGCTGACATCGATACTGAACAACGGATGGAATCTGGGATATCGGCACTGCCAAGTTAGTGGATTTCTGATGGGGCTGAGCGTCATTGGTTCAATCTTCAATATCACTGGGATTGCCATTAACCGCTACTGCTATATCTGTCATAGTCTCAAGTATGACAGGCTCTACAGTAACAAGAACTCCCTCTGCTACGTGTTCCTGATATGGATGCTGACGCTTGTAGCAATTGTGCCCAACCTGCGAACGGGAACACTCCAGTACGACCCAAGGATCTACTCCTGTACCTTTGAACAGTCTGTCAGTTCGGCATATACGATCGCAGTGGTGGTTTTTCATTTCATAATCCCCATGATAATCGTCATCTTTTGCTATCTGAGGATATGGATCCTGGTCCTTCAGGTCAGAAGAAGGGTGAAACCTGACAACAAACCCAAACTTAAACCACAGGACTTCAGGAATTTTGTCACCATGTTTGTGGTTTTTGTACTTTTTGCCATTTGCTGGGCTCCCCTCAACTTCATTGGTCTTATCGTAGCCTCAGACCCTGCCAGCATGGTCCCCAGGATCCCTGAGTGGCTGTTTGTGGCTAGTTACTATATGGCGTATTTCAACAGCTGCCTCAATGCAATTATATATGGACTACTGAACCAGAATTTCAGAAAGGAATACCGAAGGATCATTGTCTCCTTGTGTACAGTCAAGATCTTCTTTGTGGATAGCTCGAACGATGCAGCAGACAGGATTAAATGCAAACCCTCTCCATTGATAACCAACAATAATATAATGAAGGTGGACTCTGTTTAAAAACAAAATATTTCTGGAAAGATGCCCATGCTGCTCCAGGTCTTTCTGTTTTCACATCTGTTTTCTCTTGCTGTTGAGAAAACAGTGTAATTGAGAAACTTGAAAATCGTAAGGGTTACCTCTAATTTCTGAGCTAATGCTCTGGCTGATTTGTGGGCAAGTCTTTAATTCTATTTATCAAGGGAAATATAGAGCAGAGAGAGTGGAATTCAATGAACAGTCTGTCTCAGTGGAGGAGGTTAAAGTCGGATGCTGAAATATTTCAAGAGATAGTTAAGAGAGCATTTACAATTTTTATTGTAATGAGTGATCAAAAAGCAGTACAGTTGACCCTTCTTATCCATGAGTTGGGTGGAAAATATTCAGAAAAATAAATTTCATCTGTACTGAACATGTACAGAAAGTTTCTTGTCCTTATTTCTAAAACAATGCCTCATCGCACCTATGTACATACACAGCATTTACAATGTAGTAGATATAATAAGTCATCCAGTGATAATTTAAAGTAATATATGTGTGAGGATAAGGGTAGGTGATGACCAATTACTGCCCCATTTTGTATACGAGATCTGAACATCTGCAAATAGTCATATGCTTGGGACAGAAATGGGGTGGAGATTTTGGAACCAGTCCTCAACAAACACTGAGATATTGCTTCCTATTCCTATTAAAAAAGATTTCTAATAGGAAAATAGACTGTTTTACTTACAAATGAGTAAAGAGAACAAATAAGAAAGGTGAGATGACGGGCTGAAGAGATGGCTTAGCGATGAAGGCATTTGCCTGCAATGCAGAAGGACCAGAGTTTGATTCCCCAGTGCCCATATACAGCCAGATGCACAAGAGGGTGCATGCGTCTGGAGTTCATTTGCAGTGGCGCCCATATTCTCTGTCTGCCTCTCTCCTCTCTCTCTCTCTCAAATAAAATATTAAAAAAAGAAAGGTGAGATGAAAGTCTCATGGAGTGAAGAGCTAAAATTCAACTCAAGAATGGCTCAATAACACCAACTGCAGCCACCTGTGCACACCTTACAGGTGACATTATTAGTAGTCATAGGTGTTGGCCACTTTCTACTGTGTTGTGTGTGTAAACAGAAAACTGAGTGCACAGCAGAGCTCATTCAGATGTCAATTACTCTAGTGTTTTCAAGCAGTAGACAAGTTCAATGCTTTATTCAACTTTGTTAGACATTTGACTTATTATTGTGTATCACTGACTGACTCACTATTTTGAATCAATCTCCTTTGCTTGATTATTTTGTCTATTCAGCTAAGTTAAAGAGGAGGAAGGCTCTAGGAGCCATTACCAGTTAGATAGTGTGTTCCATGTGCTCCAGGATGACCATCACATTGGACAAGTGAGTAATTTAAATCAGGTAGTTATTACTTTGTAGATAACTCAAAATAATTCTCTTCAGTAATTCATTTCAGCATCTGATTGCCTCAATGGGAATCTAAGTCTATAAGAAGGGAAAAAACATATGGCAGGACTCTGTTTTTCATACAAAGTGGCTGTGGTTTATCCAAATATTTGTTTGGGATTACTCTGAGGTTTATTACATGGATTGCTTTGCCGTAAATTACAGCCATAATTTCTGGTGTTTTAAATGTCTCTAACAAAACTGTCACATAGAAAAATAAATCGGTGGGTGGTGACTGTACATAGAAGACAAAGGTTATATTTAGATAAATTTGCTGATGTTTGTATATCTAGTCAGAATTTCCTTAGGAAGATCTGGGGTTAGCAAGATGACTTAGTTGGTATGAACTCTTGCTATACAAGCAAGAGGACCCCTATCCTTCCTGGGTGCTACAACCACACATTCCTGTAAAACCAGCACTGAGAGGGCCAAAGGCAGAATGATCTCTAGGGCTGTCTGGTCAACCCATCTAACTGAAAATGGTGAGTTCCAGGTTCAGTGAGTACTCTGGCTTGGGAACTAAGATGGAAGAGAGAAAGAGGGCACCCCCGCATCCTCCTTGGACCTACTCATGCATGCATATGGGTGTGATGCTCACACATGTGCACACACCACATGCTACACACACTTGCACTGAAATAAAGACATGAAAGTTAAAAGTAAAAAAAAATTTAAGAAAAGCTCCTCTGAGTAGTTGTTCAAGTAAAGTCTCTGATACACCCCAAATAATGCAGACTATTGCTAAGGTTCTCGATTGCCTGCAGGATCTAGATGGTATCATCCTTTTGCTGAAGAGACCAAATACTTGGGCTGCAAGTTACTGAGAAATCAAGCTGGAGCTGAGCTAGAAACCTCCTCTCTATTGACGAGCCATCACGGTACTGGAAACTGCTATGCACTGTGCTGGGGGAGAAATGTCAAGCGTGGTCTTAGCCAGCAGTGAGGTCCACTGCTATACTGCTGGCTTGCCGGGAAAGGCCAATGGTGGCATGTCTGTCATGGAGGAAAACAAGTGCTTTCTGATTGGATTTTAGGGTTGCTCAATAGGAAGAAATTCCTACCTGGCTCTGCAAACCCAATCAAAAGCTAATGATGGTTGGGGAGGTCATAAGCCTTAGGGGGGAAGCTACTAATATTATTTAGCTAACGGCTCTAAGATGCCCACAAAAATGCCCTATAAATATTTATGTTTTCATCCATATATTTATGATGCTCTCACTTTTGCTTAGAGAAGCTGCTCTTTTCAAATGGAAGTGACTGCTGGAGAGACATAAAACCTAATGCAGATAAAAGGTACCAGCGGAGTGTTCAGCATTATCACACCCTCCAAGGCTCAGGGAGCAATGTGGAAGAGGTGGTGGAAAGAGAGCCAAGGGGAGGGAGGAGTGCTTGCAATACTGTCTTCTGGACACTAGGTGGCAGTTATACGCACGACCTCATACTGACTGACACCACCTATACACAAGGGGTCAAAAAATGATAATATCAAAGCAGGAGAGAGACTAGTTGGAAAGAAGAAGGGGTTCGTTCCGGGGAGGGGGAGGGGAGGAAAGACAGAGGAGGATGGTCAAAGAAGGTTATGATCAGTATACTTTGTGTATTTGAAGGGAGGCTATCAATGAAAAGTTTAAAAGTGAATGGAAGCTTAATTTGATAATTACTTCAACTACACACTTGAGTACAGATAGACCTGTGGTTCTGGTTTTGGTATTTCTTTCGGCAGAGCTAAAATTACTCTTAATTCATATGTATTCATATGTTCATATCCTTCATGGAGAGGAACACAATTGAAGTCAGCAGTTTGATAAATGCACCAATCAAGCTGCATTCTATTCCAAGCTTTTGTTACACTATTTTAAAAAATGTATTTATTTTCTCCAAAGACAGATTATTTCCTGGTCAGCATAGTGCATGGGAGGCACACCTTTATTTCTCAGAACTTATGTGTGAAAAAGACAGCCTGTGTTCATCCATGTATCACATCATTTTTTCCAGACCAGGAAAATGAGACCATTGAAGATAAGTGTGTTGTTAATCTACTAGATGTAGGAGAGGAGATGGGAGAGAGATTTGACTTCTGCACCCATTAAACAGGTAGGAACTGTTAGACGTATTGTTCTCCATAAACTGAAATTTCTGTAAGAATCACTGGCTTCTACTTACCTGCATTCATAACCCATCAAAGCATTTCTTTCCATATCCTAATATTTAAAAAAAATCTTAATTAAAAGACAAGCACACAAATATTCACCTGGCTTTGACATAAGAACAGACACTCAGCAGCTGCTTTTCAAAGCACTAGGAAGGAAAGTGAAGGCAAGGAAGGATCCCAAAGGCCTTGGGTTAAATCTTGATCCTATATCTGATCTCCATAAAGTGTCCTAATGTGATGAACACATAGCGATGAGAACTCTATAAAGTGCAATTATAAATTTCAAATTGTGCAGACCCTACTTCTCAGAAAAACAGATTAGGAAGAATGATAGTGAGGGATTCAAGAATGATGGAGAAATCCAAAGATGAACCAATGGTCACTGGGAAAAAAATTCAAAAGTAAGAATGGTGTCTTGGGCATATTATACAGGTACCAGAGAAAGCAACTCAGAAATAAGATTGGTGTCTTAGGTACTCTTCCAGTTAAAGTCAAATGGAACAAAGAAAGTGTAAATTTTAGTGTTCTCCTTTAAAATAAACAAAAAATAAAATGTTAGTTTAAACACAAACACACACATGCACATATATATGTTGTCAGAGAGCTTTTTATAACATTTTATAACGTTCAGGCTCCCATCTATATTAAGGGTGGGTATTCATCCCTTAGTTGACTTTCTCTGGAAAAAGAACCCAAAAACCTCACAGCTATACTTTGCAGATCACCTAGACCAACCCCAATTCAATCAAGTTAGCAACCAAGATTAATCGTCACATATTTGAAAGTCTATTTCTGGACTCCCTCTTGTCCAATGATCTAGTTGTTGATCTTAACGTCTCAATTAGTGTAGTGCTATAGAAAATCTTGAAATCAGCTGGTGTTAATCCTCCGATTCTCTCAACTCTTCTGATGCTGTTTTGACTACTGTAAATCTTTAGTATGAATGCTAGAACCAGTTTGCCAATTTCTAAATCAGAACATCTGGTGAGATTTCAATTGTGTATGGAATCTATATAGTTAAAGAGAATCAGCATCTTTATAATGCTTTTAGCTTTCTGACTCATATATTTCCCTTTATTTGGGTCTTTCATTTCTTTTTTTCTAACTCTTTATTGACAACTTCCACATATATATATATATATAAAATATATATAATATCTCTATGTATGCATATATATCATGATCATAATCTCTTCCTTATTCTCCCTCCTGAGTCCTCCCTCCACTAAATTCCTTCTTTCCTTCTAGGTCTCTCTTTCATTTGGATGTCAGTATTTTTTCCTCCTGTTAGGCTTTTGATAAATGTGTACAGACCTCCATTAACTTTTTTTTCCCAATTGTCCCAATACCCTACTTTAGGCATTTTGCTGACCCACAGACCCTTCACTATGCTTCGAGGTCTAGCTAGCTGGTCTTTCTTGTCTTTGCACGCCAGGCTTCTCCTTCCAAGTCTAGTTCAAGGTCTGTGTCCCATGTGAGATTTCCTTAGCCACAGGCAGAAGTCACACTTCTTGATGGGACAATCTCTTTGGTGCTTGTCTTGGTGTTCTAGAGCTGACTCAAGATATGCCACCCACCAGGTGGCTCAGAGAGCAGGTGCTCACTCTGAATTTCAGAGTCCTGGAGGAGAGAAGTTCAAGTCTGTGCATCTGCAGGGCTGATTTCTTCCAAGGGTCTTCACCTTGGCTTATAGCTTGTTTCATTGTTTTCATAGGGCTTTCCCTTGGCATTCTGTATCTTTCCTGTTCTTCTTGTGAAGGGCCCTTTTGGATTCGGGTTCCACCTATCCACCTTATTGCCTCGTTCAAGAACATGTCTTGAAAAGACGCATGCTCAGGGCTGGAGAGATGGCTCAGCGGTTAAGGCACTTGCCTCCAGTGCCTAAGGCCCTGGGTTCAATTCCCCAGGACCCACATAAGCCAGACCCACAAGGTGGTGGCCCTGGTGCTCTCTCTTTCTCTCTCTCCCTCTCTCTCTCTCTGTAGCTCTCTGCTTGAAAATGAATAAATAAAATATTTTTTAAAAAAAGAAAAGACGCATGATCACGAGAGCTTCCACCTTGAATTTGGAGAAGCTACAATTCCGACCCAATCCAACTGTAGCACTTGCTCATTCACAACTCCACATGCCAATATTTATCCTTCTTCGGTTACAGGATGTATAACAATTAGCTACCATCATCATTCCTTGAAAAGATGAAACAGTTCAAGAATTATTCTGAGATATTTGTTATTGCTATGCTATGCATGTATTAAGAAAGTCCTACTTTTGATGAGATTAGCTGGAGTCTCTCTACCTCTGAGTCTATCTTTTACACTCTTGCCAGGCTTGGTCACACCCTGGTCTTAACTAACGTCCCTGCCATGGAAATAGCACTTCCTCTAAGTTAGACAAAGTAGGAGTTAAAGAGGATCTGCTCACACAGGAATGAAGCAGAGAAATTAAGATTACCAGCAATTTAATTCAACTTGTTTTGTGCTGTTTTTAGTGTTCCAAGATGAACCTAGAGAGATTAATAAGAAAACAGCCATGTTTTGCTCTTAAAATTGGGTTCTAAGGGCGAGACTTTACCTCGTAAGGTAAAGTTTCCAATATTTGTTTTAATTATTGTCATGCTGTTGACGTATTCATATTGGAAACTGATGTCTGGAGGCTTTAAATAAAATGTCTATGTTTTGTTACTTATGTGGACTTATATGGTAGGGTTTGGGTTACGAAAGCAGGTAGGTGAGAGGCTAAGGAAATTTCAATACCAAGTCTTCTGCCCTCAGCTTCATTTTCCATGCGACACATTGTTATTTGTTCTTCAGTAACCCACAGCATCTTGTTCAGATCTCGGTGAGCTGTTCTCTGTTGAAAATCCTTTTTCTTCTTACAGGGTTGCATCTGGAGAACATCGTGTTAAGTGAAATAAGCCAGGCAGAGAAGACAATTACTGCATGTTCTCACTTAATGTGTGAAAGCTAATTATGTTGGTCTTGAAAAAAAAATAGAAAGTGAATTGTGGTTACCAGAGTTTGGGAAGAGAAAGACGGAGGAAGAAAAATCCAGTTAAGAAAAACCCTAGTGTTTTACAGTGATAATGGTAAGCATTTGCTGTATGTTTTAGGATACCTAGGAAACAAAGAATTATGAGTGTTTGCAACACAAAAAATGACAATGTTGAATGTTGAAATATATATCAATTGCCATTATATTTATCACACACATTGTATACATATACCAAGACATCCTCCTGTGTACCCATAGATATGTACAACGATTAGGGTTTGAAAACAGGATTCGGTTGTTCCTAACAGACTATGTGATGCTGAAAGCAAGAGCAGAGTTGTATTCAAGACTATACATGTGATAGCTGGGTATGGTGGCACATACCTATAACCCCATAATTTTGGGAGGCTAAAGGACTATTAAGAGTTTGAAGCTAGCCTGAATATATGATGAAATCCTATGAAAGAAAGGAGAGAGAGACACAGAGAGAGAGAGAGAGAGAGAGATGGAAGGAGGGAAGGAGAGAAAGCTAAGAATATCTGAGTGTCATTTTGTGATACTATGATTTCTCTTCATGTCATATAAATCTTTTGCTTTTAAAAATGAACATAGTGGGATGATTGGCCTCCAAAATTTTTGATGCATATTAAAATGATTAACAATTGCATGAACTAGGTTGAACCCATAAATCATGATATATATATATATATATATATATATACATATATATATATATATATATATATATGTTTATTCTGATCTAACTCCTTCAGTCACATTTTGGGATGGTATATTCTGAGCCTATCAGTTCCAGTTTCCAAGATTCTTCTGCCAGATGACTTGGATCTTCACTCCCTTCTAAGGCTTACCTGGGCTCACATTGTAACGAGGGAGCTGGGGAGGAGAATTTAAAGAGTACCCAGCTAATTCCAATGTACCTCATAACTTAAGGAGTACCCGAATTCTTGTCTGTAAAGTTAAAGAATTAAAATTATAGATCACCAGAGGATGAGGTATAGTGGGAGACTTTATTTAAAGGAAAATGGGAAGTTACAGAGATCTCCAGCCACCAGGGTGGAGAGACCACGTGGGAGAGGTTTTAGCAAAATCTATGCTGTTCAGCCAAACAACAAGAAGATGGAATAACAGAGGGTTCTCATCATGAGAAAGAGAGGTTCATGTGGGAAAGAAACCCAGCCCCTCTGTGGTGAGGAGACCTTACCCTGGTCCTTCTTCTAGGCCATGTGAGGGAAAAGGAAG
>PVHP010031666.1:0-20840 GCA_004024765.1 Zapus hudsonius | reverse complement strand
GTGTGTGTGTGTGTGTGTGTGTGTGTGTGTGTGTGTGTGTGTGTGTGCTGGGAAAATCTTGTCCTGAAAAGTTCAAATGTACCATTGAGTTTGGGGCTTGGACACTCTTTCTAGTTGGCATACAATGCAGGAAAACATAGTTATTTTGAAGTCTAGGACACGGTGGCTTTTCATACATTCACAAATTGTACTGTTTAGCATTCATTTCAGAATGTGTTTGTATCCCCTAAATGTACACTGAGTCATCATTCCTTCCCTCAACTTCTGGTAGTTCATCGATGATCACTCCTCACACCTCTTCCCGTGGTTAAAAAGGAACAAGCCAGTTCTTTTTTTTTTTTAAAGAGAATATTTTAAAAATATTTTATTTGTATATCCTCCTTCGTGGGCTGTCTGTATTAGTCCTTGTGGCAAGGGATCCTGGATATCCTAGTACTCAGCCCGGTCTTCCTGGCCCAAGTGTGTTGTTACTGATGGGTGCCATGCCTCTGGACCATCTCCCCCACCACAGCTCTCACAATCTTTCCGCCCCCTCTTCCGCTCAGTTCCCTGAGTCATGGTGGATGAGTATTAAGGCTGTCTTAATGTTGCGAGTTTAGGGGTCCTTGTGTCGCAAATTCTTGGTTTCTGTCTCATTGGCCTATCCTGTGTTGATTGAATGGCTGTGGTTATAGGTCCCTTGTTCATCTGTCATTGTCTGCTGGGTTCCCTATGGATCCTCCCTGATATGACTGTGGTGGCTCCTCTCTTGCCAGGATCTCGGCCATCGGCCTACGGTGGGTTGGTAGGGTTAGATGGGCCATAGCTCTCTCGTATCCTGAAAAATACAAACACATTTGGCTTATCCTGAGTTGGTTGAATGGCTGTGGCTATGGGTCTCTTGTTCATCCGTCCTTCTCTGCAGGGTTCCATATGGATCCTCCACAATATGACTGTGGTGGCTCATCTCTTGCCATGATCTCAGCTTTTTGCCTGTTGTCAGGTGGTAGGGTTATATGGGTAAATAGTTGATTTTAACTCTCAGTATCTGGGCTTCCTTGGGGATAGTTTCTCTTAATTTTTTTGTACCCATATGTATGTATGGCTTTTGTCCATAAAACACAAATTCTTCTGCTAAAAACCTGGAGATCTGAAGGCCAGAACAATGGCTTAGTGGTTAAAGGCATGTTTGCAAAGCCTGCTGATCCAACTTTAATTAATCTGGCCACTCACTTAAAATGAAAAAAGAAAAGAAAAGAAAAAAGAACAAGAAAAAAAGGAAGAAAGCACAAATATCTGGTGTTCCCTATGCAGTGGCAAGTGAACCTGGCTTGCCCCAAAACACACACATGCACACACACACACACACACACACACACACACACACACACACACACACACACCATGTGTACACAAATAAATCTAATTTTTTTAAAGTGGATATTACATGTTAAATCTGGAAATCAGGTTTTCCTACAACTGTGGAGTTCTTAGCATTTGATGTTAGATTGTATGGTTACTGACTTCCCCTCACTTTTCCTTGGCTCTGAACAGCTCTTATCCATGGTCTGTCTAGTCGCTGAAGTATGTCCTCTTAGATGGTGGTCAGCTGATGACTGAACAAAGATCTCCTCAAGCACCTAGAGCTAGAAGGAAAACATGCTCGTTTTCTCAAATGGGCTGTGTGTATATGTGTATATGGGCTCTACCTCCAATGGACTCCAAGTGTTCTCAGGCATCCATATACACATGCCTGAATTTTCCAACCCCCAAATTCCATTCACCATCACACTTGATCTGTATCATGTCCCTGCAGTCTGGAAGCTCCCTTTATACTGTCTTTGTTCTGGGTAACTTTGGTATTAAAAAATTATTTATTTATTTATTTATTTATTTATTTATTTATTTATTTATTTATTTATTTATTTGTAAGGGGGCGGGAAATGGGTGTACCAGGGCCTCAAGCCACTAGAAACATAAATCCAGATACATGTAACTGGTTTACCAATTTGTGTATCTGGCTTTATGTGGGAACTGGGGGATCAAACCTGGATTGTTAGGCATTGCAGGAAATTGTCTTAACTATTGAGCCCAACTTTGGCATTAAAAAAAACATTTTAAATTTATTTGTAAGGAGAGATAGAGAGAATAACATAGGTACTCCAGAGCCTTTAGCCACAAATGCATTCCAGATGCATGCACCACATCTGGCTTTAGGTAGAGACTGGGGAATCCAACTGAGATTGTTAGGATTTTCAGGCAAGCACCTTGACCGCTGGGCCATCTCCCCAGCCCCCAACTTTGGCATTTTTAAAGGCTACAAACAAGTTACTTTAAAGAATCTGCCACCGTTCTGGGTGGCTTGATGTCTCTTGTGGACTGCTTTAAGAAATACAACCCACTTGGTTTTGGGGGTCAGTGATTTAGGCACTTTGGATTCTGTTGGTCACTTAATCCCTTCTTTAATGATATTGGATCATTATGAATTAAACTTTGATCATTTTACTAAGATGTTTCAAGCTAGAGTTTTCCACCGTAAACTTATTCTTGTCTTCGGCAATCGATTTGTAATTTTGTAGAAAGTAGTTAAGGGTCACGTCACTCTCTTTTCCCTCAGGTTAATTCTATTTTATTCTTTAAATATGTAAAATGCTAATATGACTCTCAGTGTTAAATTCCATCATAATCAGTGATCTCTCATTCACTGCCTTATTAATTCCACTCAGTTTATTTGTATAGATATTTAAAGAGTGGTTTACTCATTCTGAAAGAAACTGCTCCATATATCAATTAATGTTTCTGCTTTGTGAATTCTTACACATATTTTCAATTATGTATTTTAGTACATTAGCCTCTCTGTTCTGTTTATGCTGTTGATTTGGGGTGGAAAACAGATGTTTATTTATTGTTTAGATTTAGGACTTTTTTGCTTTCTGTCTCAAGTATGATTAAGGTCTATTTAGTTTAATTATTTCCTTTCTTGTATTTTGGAAAGAAGTATTTTTAGAAATTAAATTGTTTTGATTCTTCAGTGTTTTTAGATAAAGTATTTATAGCCATGGCTTATTCTCTGATTATTGCTTTAAATACATTCTATGAATATGATAGCTAGTGGTTTGATTATCTGTTTCTTCAGATTTCTCTAATTATCTTTTATATTTTAATTATCTCTCCAGAATTATTTGATAGAAAGGTCGCTTTAAAATTCCAGTTGGAAAAGCATCATTAGAAATCATTTTGAAGGGGTTGGAGAAATGGCTCAGCAGTTAAGGCACTTGAGTGCCAAGTCTAAGGACCCAGGTTTGATTCCCCAGAACCCATGTAAAGCCAGATGCACAAAGTGGCACATGCATCTGGAATCTGCAGCAGCTAGAGGTCCTGGCATGCCCATTTCCTCTCTCTCTGTCTCTGTCTCTCTCTCCCTTTCTTCCCCCTCACTCTCTGCTTGCAAATAAATAAACAAAAATATTAAAAAATATATTTGAAGCCAGACACTGTGGATCATGCTTATGACCTCAGCACTCAGGAGGTAGAGGCAGGAAGATTGTCAGAAGCCTGAGGCCAGCTTGGTATACATGGAATTCTAGGAAAAGTGTCTCCTAAGAAGCTGCAATCCCAGCTACTCAGAAGGTAGAAGAAGAAGGATGAAGAGTTTGAGGCCACTTGAGCCACAGTGAAAGATCTTGTCTCAAAAAATGAAAAAAATATGGGGAATTGGGGATAACAACTCATTGTTTGCCCACTAAATGTTGTATCTCATTATGGACAATAAAGTAATATATATATATATATATATATATATATATATATACAAGCATCTTAAAAAAAAATGAAAAATAGCCAGGTGTGGTAGTGCACATCTTTAATCCCAGCACCAGGAGGCAGAGGTAGGAGGATCACCATGAGTTTGGGGCCAACCTCAGACTAAATGTGAATTCAAGATCAGCTTGGGCTAAAGTGAGATCCTACCTCAAAAAAGTATTATTCTTTATAGCATTATTATAATGCAATTGGCATACAATAAACTATACATATTTAAAATACATGGTTTATCAAATTCTGACATTTATAAACACCAAAGAAAGAGGGGACATCTTGAAAAATACCAAATTTCTTAGTGTCCCCTTGCCATTCAGTTTTCAAAAATAATGCTAATGCATATTTAATATAATATAATATATAGTCAAACATTTGTTAAGAAGTTCATCTCGTGATTAAACATTCTTATCAAAATAAAGGATGAAATGGAGAGAAATAAAATTGGATCATAACAAAATGTAAGTTTTCATAGATTTTTGTTTTTTAAAATAGTATTCAAACAATCATGATGATGAAGCAAAAGAAGGCACTTTTTATTTTTTCAGTTTTTTGAGGTAGGGTCTCCATCTAGCCCAGGCTGACCTGGAATTCAATATGTAGTCTCAGGTTGGCCTCAAACTCATGGCGATCCTCCTACCTCTGCCTCCTGAGTGTTGGGATTAAAGGTTTGAGCCACAGTGATGGTTAGGTTTTGTTGTCAACTTGATCTTTTTAATTATCTTGGGTGGGTCTCTCAGGATGTTCACAGCAGCCTCTCAGCAGGGGGAAGGATATAAAGAAGCTCAAAGAAGCTGGAAGTAAACACCCTTTTCTGTGTGGGCCATGCAGGAAAGAAATTCCAGAAACTCAGGAAGCCATTAAGTCTGGGATAGGGTTGCAAGACCCCACCCTAGGGCTATATAAAGGTGAAAGAATTCTCTCCTTGCCCTCTCTTGCCTGTTCTCTGTTCTGTGTGTGTGGTGTAGGTGACGGGTTTTTCTCTCTGCTCGGACCTGTGAACGGAACTTCCCTTCAATATGTAGTTTCAATAAATACTTTCCTCCCCCAAATTGTGCCTGATTTGAAGATTCATCCCAGCATTCATCCCAGTGGCGTGTGGCTAACTACAACAGCCACCACACCCAGTTTTTTTTTTTTTTTAAAAAGAGTATTTTTGAAAAGCAAAAGTTCTTCATTTTGGTCGTCGAATGGATCATGATTACTTACAAATGATTTTCATGGGAAGTTCTAAGTTTTAAGATGTTCCCTTTAGATCAGCTATATATTTTAAGGTATTTTTATAATGGGAACTGAACCTAGACAATCATACATGCTGGACAGGTACTCTACCACTAAGCTACATCCCCAGCCTTCTTGATATAGGGTCTGACTAAATTCTTACAGCCCAGATGTGCCTTGAGACTGGTACTCCTCCTGCCTACCTGTGATCATAGACCTGAACCACCAGGCTTGGCTTAAGTTAATTTGTATTTATGCATTGCAAGACAGAGGCGAACATTCATATTTTCTTGCAAGCAGATATCCATTTGTGATTCAACTATTTGTTGGGGATTGAAATCAAGCAGTATTACACTTTTATTTTACTCTTCAGTAGGGTTGTTGTGTCCATTATAGCTTCTTTCATTTCAATAGGATATTAAAGTCAGGTTGTCAATTTTTTTAAGCCCCATGAAATTTTGGTTGAAATTACATTCAAGCTGATAATAAACTCGAGATTTTTACATCGTAGCAATATTCTCAGTGATGAACTTGAGCGTCTCCGTTTCTTTGTGTGTGTGCCTATATTAATTACCCTCCATGGTTTGTGGATGTCAGGGTGCGGATCTGGCCCATATTTTGTTAGAGATATTTCAGAATGCTTCGTTTTTTTTTTTTTTTGATGCATGGAATATTTAGAAGTTTGTCGTTTAGTGTCTAGTCACACGAAATGAAAGATTTTCACAAATCTTTCCAGTAAGGAATGCTAACGTAATTTTGTTGTGCTTAAAGAACACTTTAGGAGTTGGGGAAGTGGTTCAGCAGGTAAGAGCACTTACCTTATAAGCACAAGGGCATGAGCAGGGCTGATATTGCCTTCATTTGATTCTCCAGCACCCACACTAAAACACTGGTCATGGCTATGCACACGGATATCCCCAGTCCACCGATTAGCCAGACTGACCAAAAAACAAACAAAAAGAGCAGCTCAAGATTCAGTGAGAGACTCAGTCTTAAGGAAACACAGATGAGTGATCGACGAAGAAAAAGGACATTCTCCTCTGGTCTCCACATGCACACACACAGCACACATGCATCTGCACACACGTGTGCAAACCCAACACACACATCACCACACACGTGGACATTTTAGAATGGATCAGCACCATACTATGCCTCCTCCCCATGCTCAGTTCCCACGGCTTTTTCTTATCCTGGTTTTGGGTATTTTCATACTACCTGGTGCAGCATAGCTTTCCTTCTGTTTCTTTTTGAAAAAAAATTTTATTTATTCACAAGCAGAGAGATGGATAGTGAGAATGGGGAGGGGAAGAGAGGGAAGGGGAGGAGAGAGGAGAAGAGAGGACAGAGAAGAGAGAATGTGTGTGCCAGGGTCTCTAACCACTGAAATGAACTCCAAATACATGTACCACCTTCTGCATCTGGCTTTACATGGGCACTGGGGAATTGAACCTGGGTCATTAGGCTTTGCAGGTAAGCTCCTTAACCACTGAACCAACTCTCCAGCCCTCTTTTTTCCTCCCTTACACTTAAGGTTTACTGAGCTTTTCGAATCTGTGATTCAAATCATTTTGATCAAATTTGTAGTACTTTGCTCAATTTTTTTCTTCTCTCCTTTGAAGACTGAAATTATAGCTATGATAGGTGGCTGGAAGTTAGCCTACAACTATCTCATTTCTGTTTCAAATTTTATGTATTAAGAGACATTCTCAATATCATTTTAGATCAATTTTTATCACTGCCTGTTAATTGGCCACTTGTTTCTCGTATCTTATTTGCTATCAGTTACATCCAATGTATTTCAATGTACAATACTGTAGATTTCATCTCAAGCTATTCAGTTTTGAATGTTCTATGTCTTTATATTAACTCTTCCAGCATGTTGGTTATAATTGTAACCAACTCATTGTCTGTCTCCTGATTGTAACATGGGCATCTAATTCTGTTTGGTTTTAATTGATTGATTTTTTTCCCCTCCTCATTATGGGCCGTATTCTCTTGCATCTTCATATAGCTGGTGATTTTTTTTATTGGATGCCAGACATTATGAATTTTAACATATTGGATGTGGAGTATTTATACATTTACTATAAATACTATTGAGTTCTGGGTTGGAACACATTCAAATTCCTTAGAAACAGTTAATTCTTTCATGCCTGGTTTTTAGGATTTGTTAGATTGGACCATAGTAAGATTTAATCTAGGGAATTCTAAGGCAAGACCTTTTCTGAGAGCACCAAATGATGCCACATGAATTAGGAGATTTTTGCAGCTATCTGGGACAGACATTAGTCTTGGTTTTAGGAGAGTACCTGGCATTGTTTCTCTCTCTCTCATTGTTCTGGGACTGGCTTTGGGTAGTTCTTTACATGACCAGTTTGCATTGATCAACACCATGCTGAGAACTTGAGAGTTTTTCTTCAGTGTGCATCTCTCTAGCGTTTCTGTCCATCCAACTTGGGCTGGATCTCCTCAGATGCCCAGTTTTCCAAATCTGGGAGGCCACTGAGCTCCTCTACATAATGCCTGAAAATTCTCTTAAGATCCTAAGCTTCCAAAATTGTAGAAATCATCTCATTGTTCCTGGTTCTTCATGAGTTATTTCTTGCTCATTTTTTTGGTTTGTTTGTTATTTTTTATTCGAGGTAGGGTCTCACTCTAGTCTTGGTTGACCTAAAATCCACTCTGTAGCCCAAACTGACCTTGAACTCACAGCGATCCTCCTACTTCAGCCTCTGAAGTGCTGGGGTTAAAGGTGTGCACCACCATGCTGGGCTTCTTTTATGTTTTCAAGTTCAGTATCTTGGAAATCACTGTCTCCTATGTCTTGCTCAAAGGCTTCTGTTGTTTAAGAGAGCGATGTCATTCCCTTTCTGTCCATTTTGGGAAGAATATTTCTAAATGTTGCTTTTGCTTTTCTGTCTTTACTGCCTTGTGATCAGAGAATTCTGTGTCTAATATCTCTCCTATGCAGCTCACTTGTGTTTCCTTTCTGATCTAATATTTGATGAATTTCAATGAAGTTTTGCTGTCTTCTTGAGAAGAAAATACATTCTTTATTAAAGAATACACACTTAGGAATTCTAATTCATCACCGACGTTGAGCAAATCCTCTCTGTTCATATTTATTTCTTGTCCATGAGATTTCATTTTTGTCCTGGAAATGATGTGTAAAACTCTCTTATTATTTTCCTATCTGTTTCTCCTTCCATTTCTGTAATCTCTCCTTTTCGTATAGTCTGGGTTTGTGCACCCTGGTACATGGATATTCATAACTCATATATTCCTGATGTAGATCCTAGCTTACAATGTATTTCTTTATCTTCTCTGGTGCTGCTTGTCCTGATTTCTGCATTGCATAATATCAGAGCTGCTACAAAGAGTTTAGAGCTGTTCTCCTTTAGCGGGGTGGAACTTTTCCATCTTTTTTTTTGTTATTTAAAAGAGATTTTTAATAACCTTGTTTCACTGGTACATGGAGCCTATTGCTTTATAATGTTCTTGGAAAGTCTATTTCTCTTGCTAGGCAACTTAAACATAGTCGTATTTGCTGATACAACTAAGATATTGCACGTCAAGTCCTTAAGTCAATTTATCTTACAAATATTGTATGTATTATGTTCTGCTTAGGGTTTCTTTCTTTGTATGAACTGTCTTCTCTGCTCTTTTGAAAGGATTTCCTTTGATATTTGCCACTGTGTACATTTTGGCTCCATTAGTCACTCCAGCATGGATGCCTTGTATAATAGCTTGTCTCACACATTCCCTTACTTAACCTCTTATCATTGGATGGTTAATTCTGAGTGGCATCGTTTGATACCTGCTTGCATTCTATGCAGTGGATATCTTATTCAACTACCCCTGTGTGTATTTTGCTCTCAGCTCAAACATTTTATGGGCAGTTCGTAGGTGAGCGCTGCTCTCAGCGTTGGTCAAAGTAGCTTCCTTTTACCATTGGTGGGGACTACCTTGGAGACTGAAAAGTTGTCAAAGTGTTGAGGTTAAGTGATGGTTGCGTGCTCGGTGTTGAGTGAGGCATCTCGATCGCCTCTTCTAAGGCTCCTGGGGATATTACGGATGGTAGAACAGAGAACATGTAATAGCCTGGGGATGGGAAGGAGTGCTGTGGAAATCTGCCTTCCAGACATGATACCATTCATGGCCTCACAGCAACTGTCATTAAAGACCTTCACAATATTGGGCATCAGCATTCCATCACGGATGGTGGAGGAGGGCACAAGGCCTCCATCCCTCTCTGAGGAGTTATTGGCAGTTAATAGTTGCTGACGGAGTGGGAGACATTTTCTTCAGTGGTGTAGCCACTGGTAAATTGAACGTGCTTTAGTAAATAGTCCCCCACCTATGATCATGAAGGAAACACTAATTTAATTCAGTGGGTCTCTCTCTCTTTTCCTCTCTCTCTCTCTCTCTCTCTCTCTCTCTCTCTCTCTATATATATATATATATATATATATATATATATATATATATATATATATCTATTTTTCTCTCTCTTACACAGAGAGAGAGAGAGAGAGACCAAAAAAGAAGGGGTTTGTACAAGGGGGATAGGGAGGGAGACAAGAGAATGTGATGGGAAGGGATTATATTCAAAATGCATTATAATCATGTATAAAATTGTCAATAAATAAAAGATGTGGGTGTGGTGGTGCACGCCTTTAATCCCAGCACTCAGGAGGCAGAGGTAGGAGGATCACTGTAAATTCGAGGTCACCCTGAGACTACATAGTGAATTCCAGGTCAGCCTGGGCTAGAGCGAGACCCTACCTCAAAAAACCAAAATAAATAAATAAATAAATTTACGAGCGTTATAATGTTAAGCACATACGGTATAAATGACGACTCAATAGTTTAGATTTCAGACAGAGTGAAATAGACTATTTTCTAAATTCATCCAAATTAAGAAGCACTGAGACTGAATTGCCTTATTATCGTACTACAAAGGTTCGTTCACAGAGATTCTCAGGACAGAGAAAAGCAATTCATAGGACCTTATAAAAAAATGCCCATCTTCAGAGCCCACCCATACCCCCTTGGAGTGTGGCCCAGCAAACTTAGTTTGTACAACTCTCCCAGATCAGCTCGAATCTCAAACTGCTTTCTTTCATTTCAGCACATGACATTTATAAATCATTTTTCCACCCTTATTCCTGGTCCTTGTTTAAATCATGATCTATACTGAAACACACGGCAGGCTCACATCATTCTTTTGTCAAACTCTCTCCTCTCCCCCCAGTCATCTCTTGGTTGGGTAGAATTCATTCTCCAGCACATCATGGAGACAGAGTTCATGTGAGCAGCCTTCTCTCACTCCTTGAATATGTAATTTGCCCTATAGCCTTGGTCATAGAATGATGGCTTCGCTGCATATGAAGTCCTTGGGTCACAATTTATTTGTTTTCCTTTGGTTGTTTGAAAATCAGGCTCTCCTCTTGCCTTACTGTGCAGGCTGGTCAAAAGCATCTTAGTGCCCATGTACTTTTCCCTCCTTTGTAGGTTACAGGTGTGTCCTCTGGAGGCCTTGAGTATTGCTTCTTTGTCTTAAGAGTAGCAATTTTTTTAAAGTCTGTGTCAGTTCCCTGAGGTACACTTGCCTGGCATAAGTGGACATTTTCTCTCATTTCTATAAAGTGTTCTTGGGTTCTATATTTTTAAAAAATTTACCTTATTTTATGAGTCCTTCCACTTTTCAGGGACACCAGCTTTGTAAGTATGTAAGAAGGGACTCGGTGCTGCAGAAGAGTAGAGACTGCTTTTAACCAGGAGAGCAGGTGGTTCATCTAATGGGTAGGGAAGTAGAATGTGGGTATGAGCGCTGAATGGTAGGAAGTCATGGAGGGGGCACAAGAAAGGGCTTATCCTTGGTTTTCTGTGATTAGGAAGCTACTAATCCCTTCATATGAAAGGCAGAATGGAGGTAAGTGCCTTTGACACAGACAGATTCATGGTTAGTGTGGTGGTGTGAACCCAATGCCCCCATAGCCTCAGGTATATTTTATTAAGATTCTACTTCTGTCTCCAGCAGGTGGAGCACCGATGGAGAAAGAATGCCCCTGGAGGCAGATCTCGAGTCCAGCCTAAAGGTGGGTGTTAAGTCAGCCTGAGCTCTGACTGTTGAAAGCCAATCCTCTCTAACACCTCCCACCGGAGTCACTCTGGAATGACAGCGGGTTTCTGTTGCTTGAAATCTTTTCCTAGTTTTCTCTCATACCTTCTTGGCCAGGACTTCCTTATCCAAACCTATTTCCTTTTATTTTTTGCATGCGTATGTGGCATGTGTACATGTGTATGTGTGTGAAGGCTAGGGGTTATTGTTGGCTCTCTTCCGTGATTGCAGTCCATCTTATTTATTGAGAGAGCATCTCTCCCTTAAACCTGAAGCTTACTTATTAGACCAGTCTAGCTAGCAAACTAGTCCTAGGAATCTCCTGTCTCTGCTGGTATTGCAGGTAGACCATCATACTATGACGGTAGGCGTCTGCAGAGAAACCCCTCCCCTTGAGTGGGAGGTGTCTAATTAGAGCTACAACCTAGGTGCTAAAACTGATTGGTCAGGTATGAACCAATCAGCTGTCTCTCTGACTCACCTGGGGAAAACTTAAATTAACTTTCCTAGAAGAAAGCCCCTCTCTTCCCCACATGGCAGGCCAAAAGAAGGATCTCTGAATCTCCAGGCCTTAGAAAGGTAAGGCCTACCCCACCTCAGCCATTGGGGAAGCCATGGGGGAAGGCTCCAGGCTTCTTCCCTCATGAACCTCTCCTTCTCATGATGGGAGCTTTCTATTATCTTTTTTCTTCTGCTTATTTAGCTGAACAATATAAGTTCTGTTAAGCTCTCCACGTTTTCTCCCCACACTGGTGGCTGGAAAACTCTGTAACTCCCTATGTTCCCTTAAATAATAAAGTCTCCCACTATACCTTACTATCTTGTTGTCTGTGATTTTAATTCTTTAATTTTGTAGACAAGGACTCGAGTACTCCTTAAACTTTGGGGTGCATTGGAATTTTTGCTGGGCATTATCTAAATTCTAACCCCCCAGCTCACCCTGTTACAATACCCTCTGGCATTAGTGTGAATGCTGGGGATCCAAACTCTGCTCATCACACTTGTGTGGCAAACTCTTTACCAACTGAACCATCTCTCCAGCCAGGACATCTGTTTCCAATAACAGTCAGATGGATGCCATTTTTCTGTGTGAAGTTTCCCCAAAGCCCCATGTCACACACAATGGAAGCTAACAGCCCAAACTTGAACTCCAAAGCTGCAGAGATCTGTCCTCAACCTCACCGATCTCTGACTTCAGCGTCAGCTGTGTTCTTCCTGACCAGACTCCCCTGGGGACCAAAAGTGCTGCCCCCTGCATGTCCTCTGCTCTCCAAAGTCATTGCCTCTCCTGAAACGCTTCTCTATGTGGTATCTGAAGTGTTCTCTTCCTCCTACTTACCCTTCAGAGGTCATTACCTATTCAAAGAGGCTCCGCCTGTCCACATCTATAACCCTGCATTGTCATCTGTGTACCTTCCTGTATTTTTCACAGGCGCTCCCATCTCCTACCCAATATCAGCTTCATTATTTATCTTCCGCCTGCTCTGCCTGACAGTCGCTCTGTAGGTTGAAAGAGAATTAATTGTTAAATGAATGAATCAATGAATTGGTGTGATTATGCGTTCATGGAGATTCCAAGACATTGAAACAATCAGCCAGGGTGTTCCTCCTCTTCCCCTGGAGGGAGGAGAAAGACACAGGCCTGGGAACTTAGCTGGGATTTACCATCTTGCTGTGTCCTTGGTGTGTTATTATTTCCTGAGGAGAGTTGAGCAAACATCTATCCACCCTACATAGAGCACCAACAACAGACCAAAGTAACAGCTCCACCCAAGGTGAACCAATGAGTTTATTGGGGTTACTTATACAGCAACATGGTAACCCCCAAATAGCGATATCACTGAAAAGTCTCATCCCAGCATGGGTAACAATTCCCCAACCGCATAATTGGAGTCTTCCATCAGTGAACCTATATGTTCTGGCACCTCTGGAGACCACATGCACTTGGAGTTGAATTGCACACAGCTGTCTGGGAGCTACAGGAGAGATGTAGTTGGAATTTGGGGGGAGGGAAATTGAATGCCCTTCCCCACCCCCTCTTTCAGTGAGGGAATATCAACAGCCCCAACCTTGTAGAGGGTCTCCTATGGGGGGGGGGTCACAGCTGCTCAGATTGACGTGATAATGACTGTATTTTACACCCATCCCAGTTCCAGGTGATTTGAAGTAACCCTTGGTGGCCTCTGAGTATATCACTGGGACAGGGGACATGGTGTGTTGAGAACACGTTCTCCTCTGCTGGACTCTGAGACTGTGGTGCAGAGAAACGTGTGGACAAAACCCTCTGCTCTAGCTTGAGCAGGTGAAAGAGGAGACTCCCGGAACTCAGGGCATGGAGATATTTTTCTCCACTCCTGTGTCCCCACCTTCCACCCCCAACCTGGAGGAAACCTGTGGCAGGAGTGGCAGAGGCAGATAAAGTAGCCATCAGCATCTTCTTCAAAGGTGCTGGTCCTCTAGCCCAAGTTCAAGAGGGGTGATGAGTTCTTGGCATCCTGAAAGCTGTCATGGAATGGCCATTTGTACACTCTGTTTTATTTTCAGTCTGTGTGTGGTGTTCAGATGTATGTGCCTGGTGAGTACTCAGGCGGAGGCCACAGGACATCAGGTGCCCTCTTCTGCACATCCACTTCATTTCCCCGAGACTGAGTCTCTCACTGAACCAGGAACTCCTCATTTTTCAGTTAGACTGGCTGACCAGAGAGCTCCATAATCTTCTTGTTTCTGCTCGACTCAGTGGAGTTAAAGGCATGTGTGGTGGTTCGAATGATACGGGCCCTGTAGGCTGCTCATGGGTTTTGAATATTTGGTCATAAGCTGATGGCAATTTGAGAAGTTTCTGGGGCCTTTGGGAGGTAGACCCTTGTTGGCGGAGGTGTGCCACTGGGGGTGATATAGACTAGTTCCATGCCTGGCATTTCGATTATTTCCTTCCTGCTACTGTGAGGATGTGATACCCACTGGCTCTCTGCTCCTGCCACACTCTTCCTGCCATGATGGAACTTTCTCTTAAAACTGTAAACCAGAAATAAACTCTTCCCTTCCATAACCTGTTTCTGGTTGGGTGTTGGATCCCAGTAGCAAGATGCCCAACTTTTCACATGAGTGCTGGAGGTCAAACTCGGGTCCTCATGCGTGCCCAGCAAGGGCTTTTGCCTGCTGAGCCATCTCCCCAGCTCCTGGTAGTTCTCTTGTTATCCCAGTACTCAGGAGTTCCAGGCAGGACGATTAGGAGTTCAAGACCATCCTTGTAGCCATATATAGTGAGGTCAAAGCCAGTCTGAACTACATAAGACCATCTCAAAAGAGTTTTTCTTTAAAGGGCTGGAGAGATTGCTCAGTGGTTAAGGCACTTGCTAGCAATGCCTAATGACTTGGGTTCAATTCCCCAGTATCCACATAAAGCCAGATGCACAAAGTAGTGCATGCATCTGGAGATCCTTTACAATGACTAGAGGCCCTGGTATTCCCATTCATTCTCTCTCTCTCTCTTTCTCTCTCTCTGCCAATAAATATTTTTTCAAAGCATCAAAGAAAAATCCATCATAATCCATGGGTCAGCCATCCTCTCCTGGAGATGGGTAGGGTTAAACTAGCTATCAGGTAAATTGGAGTCAGCTTGGGGGAGGATAACCGAGGAGGCACCCTGAGTGCAGGCCTCAGGGAAGGTTCGGAAGACACAAAATAGGCTGAGGTACTTGTGATGAAGGATTATTGTCCATGGGATGGATCCTGCCAACCCTTCCTGAAATTGTCTCTGGGCTCCACTAACAGGTAGGTTCTTTGCAATGCACAGAGGGCTTAATGGGGGCTGGGGACATGGCTCAGAGGGTAAGAGCACTTGCCACCCAAGCATGAGGGCCTGAGAGGGACTGATTTCCCCTGAGTTCGAAATACTAGCATCCATGTCAACAGACCTATAACCTCAGTCTTTCAGGGAGCTGAAACCAGTGAATCACTGGGGCTCACTGTTCAGCCAGTCTGACCAACTCCATGTTCAGTGGGAGACACACGTGGACGAGTGATAGAGAAAAGACACCTGACGCTCTCCCTTGGCCTCCGCATGTGTGCTCACACTCACCATAGCACACACACTACACACTCATGCGATTAAAAAAAAGGGGGCTTCATAGGCTTGAGAGATGCCTCACTGGTTAAGGCAGTTACCTCCAAAGCCTAAGGACCCGGGTTCAATTCCCCAGGACCCATGTAAGCCAGATGCACAAAGTGGTGCGTGCATCTGCAGTTTGTTTGCAGTGGCTGGATGCCCTTGTGTGCCCACTCTCTCTTTCTGTGTCTGTATCTCTTTGCTTAAATAAATAAAAATAAAATATTATACAGCCAGTCCTCAATAAGCCTTCAACGTGGAAGGGAAGATGACCCTCTTTCACATGGGTAAACTGAGGCACAGAGCAGCTAACAAAGTAGCAAGGTCACAGTTCCAGAAAGTGACAAGGCTGAGTAAGCCTTTCATAAACCTAATTGTCTACACTGGATTGATATGAAACTCCAGAAAAAGCTGGAGTTCTCAAAGTCCTGATTCCTAACTCCAGCATGCAAGAGAACACTAAGACCAGCCTCACAGGGTCTCTCACTGGCCTGGAACTATCCAAATAGCCTAGACTGGCTAGCCAAAGAATCCACCGATCAACTGTCTCTGCTTCCCAGCCCCAAGCTTACAAGCATGCTCTGGGGCCTGAACTCATATCCTTATGCTTATAAGGCAAACACTTTACTGACTGAGCCATCTCCCCAGTTCCCTTGTAGGAGTTGAGGAGAGAGACCCCACACAATGTTGCCAAGCTCCTCCTTAACCCCTCCCCAGTCGGAGCTTTGCCCTGCATCCTGCAGGATCAAAATGAGTATTCTTGTTTCTTAAACATGTATGTACTTTGTTCTGGTGCTCCCCCCCAATTCCACACCCTGGTAACTTAATAGCAGTTAGGGTTATTTCTTCAGAGGGGGGATTGTGATGGTTCAGGCAAGCTCCATAGACCCCCTCCCCTTGAGTGGGAGGTGTCTCTAGCCAGAGCTCAAACCTAGATGCCAAAACTGATTGGTTAAGTATAGACCAATCAGCTATCTCTCTGACTTACCTGGTGGAAGTTTTAAAAAGCTTCCCTAAAACAAAGCCCATTCTTCTTTTCCACATGGCATCCTAGAAGGAGGATTTCATTTCCAACAAGGCCCCTCAAGGCTGGGGTGGAGGGGGGGTGCTCAGGATTCTTTTCCACATAAAACTTTCCCTCTCATGATGGGGGCCCTCTGGTACCTCTTCTTCTGCTGCTTGTTTGGCTGAGCAGCACAGATTTATTAAAATCTCTCCCTTATATTCTCCCCACACTGATGGCTGGAGAACTCTGTAACTCTCCATGTTCCCTTAAATAATAAAGTCTCATCCAGGCGTGGCGGGGCACGCCTTTAATCCCAGCACTCGGGAGGCAGAGGTAAGAGGATCATTGTGAGTTCAAGGCCACCCTGAGACTACACGGTGAATTCCAGGTAAGCCTGGGCTAGAGTGAGACCCTACCTCGAGAAGCCAAAAATAATAATAATAATAATAATAATAATAATAATAATAATAATAATAAAGTCTCCCACTATACCTTAATATCTGGTTGTCTATGATTTTAATTCTTTAACTTTGTAGACAAGAATTCAGGTACTCCTTAAATTTTGGGGGTGCATTGGAATTTTTGTTGGGCGTTATCTAAATTCTAACCCCCAGCTCAGTCCTTATACCCTGACTGCCATTTCTAGAAAGAAAGGAGGCCTGAAGGAGCCAACCCCAGTTTTGGAGGTTGAGGGAAATGGCCACATTGATTTATGGCATAAACTGTGTGAGAACAAGAGGCTCCTAATGGAACCCCCCAATTGGTGAGAGTCACCCATCTTTTCATGAGTGAGGGATGTGGAGTGATGTTGCAGTCAGCATTCTTAGTTGCTGCGCAGAAGAACCCAAACAAAATTGGCTTGTGGAGGAATGGGTTTATTTGGCTTACGGACTCAAGGGGAGACTCCATCCTGGCAGGGAAAACGATGGCATGAGCAGAGGGCTGGACATCACCTCCGCCACAGCACTGCAAACAGCAGCAGGAAGGTGTGCCAAACTCTGGCAAGGGGAAGCTGGCTTATAACCCCAAAAGCCCACCCCCAACAACACAGCTCTAGAAAGGTTGTAAAACCCAAACTGCCATCAGCTGAGGATCTACTAATCAGAACACATTCATTTGTTTGTGGGGGACACCTGGATCAAAGCATGACAAGTGGTATTACATGGCCTATGTTCCTTAGCATTTAAAATGGCAGCGAATAAAGATATCACTTGGGGTTGTGCACAAGTAATTAAAGACATCGCACATAAGACTGGAGAAGCGTAGGTGCTTTAGATTAATAATCTGCGTCGCTGAGCTCATTGTCATCTACGACAGCACCTCTGTGACAACACTGTGTGTCAACAGGACTCGGGGATCAGGAATAGAAAGAGCTCTGTCGCCAGAGTGTCACAGCCCTGTTCTCTGCTTTGTCACTTACCAGCTGGGTGACGGAGGCAGTTGAGGGCCCCAAAAAGCAAAAGTGAGGACTATCTTCCAGCCTGGAAGGGAAAATCTGGCTCTCTCTAATCTCGTTCTAAAGGAGTTCTTGCTGTCTCCACTTTGCTTGAGGCTGAAAATGTCAGAAGGGTCTGGTCTTTTCTCACCTCTTTCTCTCTTAAAGGAGTTCCTCCTTTTCTAGAAGAGATAATCACCCCTCTCCTGAGAACAAATGATTCCATCTTCTAGGAATTTAAAGAGATCCTTCCGTTTCCTCAACACTGGGGCTAGACTAACCAGGTCAGCCCCATCCAGTAAATGTCCTTAAAATACCCCACACTGGGTCTCTAGGTGGGTTTTCCCATTTTAAGGAATCCTCTTGGGTAGGAGTTCTGTCCTCTCCCCTTCTCGCAAGCTCTTTCTCTATCTCTGTCTCTCTATCTCACTAATAAAAGCTTTTTAAACTTAACCCTATAGGGTCTGAATTCTCTGATTTCATAAGACAAGAACCTGGAGACCACTGACTCAGTTGAAGCTTTGTGTGACTCTGTCTGACACCCTAATTCCTGAGGAACCAAAAACAAGAGCTAAGAAAGGTTCTCTTGCTCCCAAAGACACCCTAAATTCCTGTATCCTAACTTTGGGGGTGTTAACCATTCTGAGCTTGCAAAGAGGAGTGGTGTTACTCTGTTTCGAGAGTTATGGGAATGCCTGAGCGTGCCGACATGAACCCAGCCTGGCACACGGTGCGCAAATGCCTTTGTGTATTTTTCTTGCTATTTTAGTTGCTTTATTGCTATTGCAAGAACTGAGCTTCGATCTAAAAGAAACATTTGGGAGGTGTGTGTGGCTAACCCACATGTGCATACAGATGTACCCACCCCGTGTGTACATAGAAGCCAGAGGAAAATGCTGGATGGTCTCTTTTTGTCCATTCACCTGTTTGCTTGAGACAGTCTCTCCCTCAACCCAGAGCTATAGAGTTTGCTTTTTTGTTTTTTTTTCAGTGAGCAAGCTCCAGTAATTTTTTAAAAATATATATTTATTGTCCATAATGAGTTACATTATTTAGTGGGCAAATAATTCCCCAATTCCCCCCCTCCCCATCCCCGATCAGTTGGATATCCTCTTCCAGGGCTGTCTGTATTAGTCCTTGTGGCAGGGGATCCTGGATATCCTAGTACTCAGCCAGTAACCTTCCCAAAAGGAAAAACCCAGGACCAGATGGTTTCTCAGCTGAATTCTACCAAGCCTTCATCACAGAGCTGAAACCACTATTTCTGAAGCTTGTTAGAAGCATAGAAAAAGAGGGAAGGCTTCCAAACACCTTCTATGAAGCTTCCATTGCCCTAATCCAGTAATTTTTTGATCTCTGACTGAGCCCCCTACAGGACTGAGGATACAAATGTTCACGGTTGTGCCCAGCCATGTATGTGGGTTCTGGGTATAAGGAAATTCAGACAGAGGTTACACTGGACTCGGGGCTCCCTCAGATAAGGATTGCTTTATTCAGCAAGGAGTGGGGAGTGGACAGACTTCTCTGGAGTCTTAAATCATGTCCCCCATGGAAAGCTTTTAGGAGGGTATTTAAAGGACTTTTGGTGTATATGGACTTCACAGATAAAGCTTTTCCTTGGTATGGGACTATAGGTGACCGTATCAATGTTGATTGGGCTGGATGCAAAGCTCTTTTCAAAAGGGGCTTATCAGAGATAGGTTCCTTCAGATACATAAAGCATTCTCTCAGGTACTTTGAGGTGTTATCCTGGGTAAGATCCTGTGTAAAAATATTTTTCAAGGCTCAGGGAGCCCCTTCACTGGGGAACTGAACGTGGGTGGTCCATGAACAAAAGCACTCTTAACTACTGAGCCATCTCTTCAACTCCAAGTTTAGATTTTTTTTTTTTTGTTTTTTTAAGATAGAGTCTTAGGCTAGCTCAGGCTGACCTGGAATTCACTATGTAGTCTCAGGGTGGCCTCAAACTCATGGTGATCCTCCTACCTCTGCCTCCCTCCCGAGTGCTGGGATTAAAGGAAAGCTTAGATTTGAACAGATGTGTATTGATTGGCTGAGACAATTTCTGGGCCAGAAATTAACAGACATTAATTGTATTCCTTAGCCTGTCTACATTCAAGTCTCTCTGTGTCCATGTCCTTTAAGAGATAGCAGGACTGTTCTGCCTACAGAGACCCTGGCTAATGCTTCATATTGGAGCAGGCACCTAAGGGTGAGAGATGAGGTTGCCATCCAGGAAGGGACTCATTCAAAAGAACATCACTGGTACGGTCAAGGTCAAGGTCACCAGCATCACCAGGAGCAAGAGAGGAGTTGGGGCCTAGCAGCAAGAGAGACATGGGTCTGGGAGAAAAGGCCCAGCCTCCCAGAAGCCTTCATGGTTGGCTGTGTCTTCACCACAAAGGGTAGAGATTTAAAGCCCAGCAGGGTTAAACAGACACAGCTGCAGGGGAAGCTCTGGCCTTGTGGCTTTTATCTGTCAAACAAGGGGGTCCACTGAGATCCTTGTAAAGAACTTCACCTTCTGTTCCCATCCACAGGACCTCCTACGGGACTAGGCTGACTAAGTGGGGGGAAGGGAGGGAGCATTTGGAAATGGGAAATTCTCAGAGGATTGCCAGCCTTGGCAGGTACAGAGGCAAAGCACTTGACTTTCCTTTTGCTGGCTGGGGTGCAGAAGGAGACAGAGTTTGAGGTCCTGGCTAGGGAGGGGTCCACCCTTTGAGCAGACCTCTTCCAGGCAGAACCAGCTAGTGCTACTGTCATAGGATGTGCCAGAGAGGTCCCAGCTAGGTAGACAGAGGTGCTAAGAAGTTCTGCACCTTCTCTCTCTCTCTCTCTCTCTCTCTCTCTCTCTTTCTCTCTCTCTCTTCCTCTTCCCTCTCGTCTGCTCCTCTCTTATCCTCTCCCTCCCTTCCCCTCTCCTCCCCTCTTCTTTCCTCTCCCTCCTCCCCTCCTCTCCTCTTTCTTCCTCTTTTTTCTCTTCCTTTTCTTCCTTTCTCTTTCCCTCCCTTCCCTTCCCCTCCCCTCCCCTCTCTTCTCTTCTCCTCTCCTCTCCCCTCCCCTCCCTTCTTCTTTCCTCTCTATAGTGTATGGGATTCTTATAACTCACAAGGAAATCACATTATTTTGTACATAAATTTCTATT